>MQRK01060947.1:3616-17354 GCA_001938485.1 Girardia tigrina
TAGAAATCGCCCGGTCTTGACTCGAAGAATTCAGCCAACCAAACTTGCAGTTCTCCATCATTGTTGAACGAAACACCACGTAAAGCGTTAGAAAGCGAACGGAAAAGATGAAAATCAGATGGAGCCAAGTCAGGTAAATACGGAGGGTGCGGTAACACTTCCCAACCAAGCATTTGAATGGCTTCTTTTGTTATTCTGGCAATATGAGGACGTGCCTTGTCGTGTTGCAAAATAACGCCATGTTGTCGATCCAGATGTTTTTGTCTTATAGCGGCGTTGAGTTTATGCAGCTGTTGAACATAAAGTTCTGCGTTCACTGTTTGGTTTCGAGGAAGCAATTCATAATGAATAATCCCTTTCCAACCCCACTAGCATTGTCTTTCGTGGATGAAGATCCTGTTTTGCTCGCAGTGTCGATTGTTCTTCTCGGCTACGCCATTCTTTGCGCTGTTTCATATTGACGTACATGCACCATTTTTCATCACCCGTTACAATTCGATAAAGAAATTGTTGTTTATGACCGTGAGTAGAGCGATGACGGGCAAGCAAACTCGTCGAAATTGTGGATTGCTGGTTTTTGTTGTTTTCGGTCAAAAAAATGTGCGACCCAAGCTCCCATTTTTTGAACTTTACTTATTGATTTCAGGTGGTTAACGACAGTTTTTTGATCACAATCCATTTGTTCCGCCAATTCTTGAGTGGTTTGACGCGCGTCTTCATGCAAAAGTTTGTTAAAATGCTCTCCATCGAATTCATTTGATCGTCCTGAACGAGGTGCATCCTTGAGGTCAAAATTGCCAATTTAAAATTTTGCGAACCAATCACGAGCTGTTCTATCAGCTATAGCACCTTCTCCGTATACAGCACAAAGCTCTCGGGCAGCGTCTGCGGCTTTGGCGCCTCGATTATACGCAAACAATAGATGGTGTCGGAAATGCTCATTTTTGTCAACTTGACACTGCATTTCAATGGTCTAAAAATTGACCAACATTAATCTGAATAAAAAAACAAAATACACCATTTTTAGAGCAAAACAATAGCTTTCAAATAACACATAACATTACATCAAAAAATTGATTTAAATATTAAATTGATTAAAAATTGATTAAAAATTCAAAAAACGGCGGGAACTTATTCCTCAACCTAATAATTTTATATATATTTATTTTTACTGTTATATTTTAGAAACGAAGCAAAATAAAAAATTTTTCAAAAAATTTAAGAAGGGGGATGTTCAAAGATTAAGCGATTTTTTTCTTAAGAAAGATTTTAATAAAATATGACCTTATTTATTGTTTTTTGTATTAGATTTTCATAAAAAATCATAAAAATTTAAATTTAGAATCAAATTATTATGAAAATCATTGTCACAAGATATATAAAATGGATAAATGGCTAAAGCGACATTTATTGATTGTTCATCGAACCCAATGCAGTACCAGTGGTACTAGTGCTTCCCAAAATAACACAGATGAAGGATGTACAAAATCTTCGAACCCGATCGCGATGCATGATGTGTCAGTGCCCCTCGATGGTACCGCGGAGACGACCCCAGGAGTGATTCCAGGGGTGGTTCTCGACTTTCGGTTAAGTAAGACAAATGATGTGGGGATATTTCTGTGTCCCTTTACGCATTATACGAAACGTGTTTACACACCCAAAGCTCTACAGAATCATGGTACGAAGGATCATGACTGGTTCTTTCTGACTGGGAAACCGGAGCGTGCCCGTACATTGAAATCTCGCATTCTTGCATCTAAAGCCGTGCGAGAAAGTCAGTAGGCTCTGTATTGTCTATTTATGGTTTCTAACCGATACAGAGTCTATGACTCACTATCCTGTATGTCAATGTTGGTACTGTAGTCTCTACAATACTCAGTTATCCATTAAGTTGGGCGAGGCTTATGATAATCATGCAAATCGCCATGGTAATTTAATGCATTTAAACAACTTTGTTATTATATAATAACTCTTATTAATAAATATTTTTAAATTTACAAGTTGTTAATTTAAAAATAAAAAATATTAATAAATTTTATTAATAAAAGTTATAACGTAATGATTTATTTGTTTATGAACTTCAAATTGCCATGCTAAATTAAAGTTTTTTGTTTTTGATGAAATTTGTTCATAAGAGGAAGAATATCTACCACAAAACGACAAATAAGCTCATATTTTATTAAAATATAGTAGGCAATTCATTGTTTCTTGCATATATGAAAAAAATTAAATTTTCTATAAAATTCATATGTGGTTTATACATGTCCCTTTTTACTAAATATCAAAATTATTATTAAAAAAATATTTTAAAAAAGTTTCAAAAGTCTCGTACATCTTTGAAAACATTTCCATAAGTAACGCGTCTCATTCTGTTTTTTTTAGTAAATGTGTGTCTACCACTAATCATCCTATTTTCCTACTTTTTGCGTATTTTGTTTTTAAACCACTTATTAGCAGACAAATCGAGAGGTTGCAACTTTTTACTTAATCCGCCGTCTATAACTTCAAATAATTTTTGTAATTACTTTGTACCATGTATTTTACGCCAGGAAAGAGATGTGAGAGATGAGAATCATAAATTAAGAGAAATTTCGACCTTCAAAACGAATCTCTTCTTTTCGACAAATCCTTTGAAGCCATTGGTCCATGATTTCTTCATTCATCTGTCTTTATGGTGAGGTTGTAACAATAATACCTTTTTTAGAAAATTTTCTTTTGGCAATTCTATTAAAATTTTCTCGCCCGCAAGTGTTCTATGAACGGCATTATTAAAAGTGAAAGAAGAGTTAGCCAACGACTGACGTTGAATTGTTTTATCCCACATTCCAGTTATGAGTTGATCCAATAAATCGTGATCCAATGTAGTCGTGAATCCACATCTACCGTTTCCTTGCGCAGCTTAGCCACGTATTTCGCTACGGACTCCCATTCACCTTGCTTTGAGCGAATGGAATAAAAAGAGATGGTATAACAGATTTTCTTTTGTTTCTAAAACGTATTGTAAAAGTACGTTTTTATTTTTTGTATTGATGTAAATATGTAAATATACAGTAGATTCTTTTTTTGTGGTGATATGTTCCGCAAGAACCGCATAAAATACTGCATAAAAAGGATAATAATTCTATATATAACCATATATCAGAAATTTCTAAGAACCGCACAAATCCGAAATAGTGGAATAAAACTGCATGAAAAGGGTACTTATTCCATAGTAAAACCATATATAGGTTCCAAATTTCTAAGGATCGTATAAATATGATATACTGCAATAAAATCACATAAAATGGGTACTAATTTCAATTGAAAAAAAAGATAATTTCTACAGTTATTAATTTTTCTGGTTGGCTTTTCCCTTTACTGCATTCTCAACAAATTGTTTTCCAGCAAGAATTTAAAGTTTGTCGTTTTATAGCTTTAACAGCCAAATCAGGATGATTTATGCAATCCAAAATCGAAAATTCTTTCCCGATACCCATACCTGTCATCTCTTAATTCTCTATCTTGTCCAAAATGTGCTGAAATGTCCACCTTACATAATGTTTTTTAAAACTGCAGATAATGCCTTGATCCAATGGTTGAAATTGGTGGAAGAAAAACTATCGGGACATTGAGGTCTTCAATATGTGGATGACCTGGCGCGTTACCGATAAGTAAAATCACTTCAAACTCGAGAATTTTATCTAGAAAATATTTCTTAACTTCTAGAATAAAATATGGATTAAACCACTCTGTGAAAATTGCGGTAGTTAACAGTGGCGGATTTTGATTTTGGTGCATGAGGGGGGGGCGAGAAAACTTTCAGGGGGCGCCAAAAAGGGTAAAGGTAGTACTAGCCCTACTAATTTCAATATGGAGTAAATACTATGATATACACGATTTGTACGCTGCCCGCTATCTTGTTCCAGTGGTAGGCAGCACCAAAAAATAAATAACTATTAAAAATAATGAAGTTTTGTTGACCCCTCATTATTACCGACTTTTAATAATATTTGTGTTTACTCCTGCCGGATATATTTAATATTAATAAATGGCTGTAGTGTAGAGTGGTAACTGGAGTGTATTAACCCCCGTTGTACTTTATAGACAGACAAAACTTGTACAAGCAGCAAGTGGAAATTGAAATCTTAAGTCTCAGAAGTATTCTCCACTGCCCAATAATATTATGCCTGCTAGCCTACTGCATCATCTATGTCTATCAACATGAAATGGTAATATTATAAATAGCAAAGCATCAGCAGCAATATGTTGCAGTGTACACGTTAATAATAGACAGAGGTTCCATTGTCAATTCGGTTGGCGTCGAGATCCCTGAGAATATTGCTGTTGTTTTGGGCGAATTTTGCGAAATCGATCACGGATTAAATGTGAGATCTGATATCAGTTGCACATATTCCGATGCTAGAATACCGCGAAATATAAAATTCTATTCATATTAACCAAAATGTTGAAGTCGAATTGACGATCGCAAAAGGATTATTTAGAGCGACCGTACCAAGTGGAGTTTCTAATGGAGTTTATAAAGCACACGCGTTGAGAGAAAGCGACAAGTATCACTACCATCATAAAAAGTATTCTGTAAGCCGACGAGAATGTGATCAAGATAATAACCCTGAAAACTGATGATAGAATGAGAGCGCGATTCTGCTCCCGTAACGATGAGATTGAAATCTGTTTCCCCCACTCATGACCTGGAAGCATTATATTCCTGGCTCCGAAGCCCCGCTATCGCGCTGCGCTCACTCACACCAAACAATCCAATATTTGTTTGATAAACAAATAGCCGCGCAAACAGACTGCGGAAAAACAAGCCATGCATTGTCACTATAAATAATTATTGTTTTTGATGCACGGATATTATACCGAAATTAAGTGAATCGATTTAATAGTTTTTAATAATTTTTAAAATAATACTTTAACACTTTAAAATCACTTTGCTTAACAAACAAAAATATATTTTAAGTGTGGATTATACAATGGGTGCGGGTTAATACGTGAATAAGTTTAATATTTTATGAAAATTAATGAAATTTATTAGATGCGGGTTATACACCAGAAATATATGTATTTGTTAAAACATTTTAAAGAAATTAATTATAATACATGTTTCGATATTTCATTTTCTATCATCAGCAATTATTTGTTAGCTATATTGTTACTGTTTTAAAATGTTGGTTTAAAAATGAAAATTTATTTATTTACCTTAATTTAAGATATTATTTGATAATAATTGTAAAATATTTCAAAAATTGTAATTAAAGGTTTTTCAAATTAGCAATGGCTTTACTGTGCCATTTTGAATTTTATTAAATGAGGTTTAATGTCTTATTAATAATGATTCACAAACTGCCTCTTATTGTATGAATTAAATCCTTTCTATAAAACAGAAAAATCATCCTTTGAAATAGAAAAGATTATATTTTTACAATGTAACCAAAGATCGATCGACTTGATTGGGTATGCTCCCTAATTCAGATTTCGGGATAAATGTGTCTTTTCAATGTACGAGTTTTACATACATGAAAATCAAATTTATATACCAGATTAGCTTGCAATTTCATACAACTTTGAAACTACCTATAGGTTTGTAAATACTTTTTCTAAATGCTTTAAATCCTTCAGAATATGAAAATTTCAATATTTATTTGTGCTCTACAATGATTTTTTTATTAAGTCATTTCTTAACTCGTGATTATTCACCTAATTTGTCCAATCTAGCGTTAATGTTTTGATCTATCTGTTTGTTTGGTGACATGTTATCTATCCAGGCGTCTATCAATAATATTTAAACCATGATTTGATGAAATATCAAAAGTCCTCGATTAAGGTTCTTCATCATTGGTTATGTTGTAAAACTAGAATCTCTTTTATTTCAAAGGACGAGTTTTATGTTTTACAGAAGGGCTTAGATTTACAATATGAACCGTTGTTTTGTGAATCATTATTAATATTCGCTTCTATATAGAAAAAAAATAGTTTTTTATAGAAATTATTAGTTATGTAATAGAAATTATTCGTTTTTATGTAGAGAATATTCTATTATATATAGAATTTATTATTTTTTTATAGAAATTTTTATTTTTCATACATAAATTATTTTTTACAAAATGTAAGTGTAACTTTAAGTATTAAAACATTAACTTCTTAACACTAACGCTTTTTTAAAAATTTAGAAGAGTATTTTTTACTAGTAAATAACCCGTCATGTATGACGGATATAATTATATAGTTATATAATTATATAATTACAATTGTAAGTAGACAATTATATTAATAATAATTCATATGGAAAATTATCATGAATAATTCTGCTAATAATAATTTTCCATATGAATTATTATTAATATAAATATCTACTTACAATTGTAAGTAGATAATATGAGCGTTAGTGAAGCAGTGAGTGACTTGGGCTTTTATAAGATAAGATTAAAACTTTGCAAGTTTCGTTTAAACAGAATAATTTAAAAATTTTAATTGTTGAATTTATTTTTTTGCAAAACCTTTTATACTATAAATGATTTGATCAACTCAATATTTCAATTTTCTCAAATATCTCCAATAATTAACAATACAATTATTAATTATAAAATCTATATTAGAATCATTTTTCTTTTAAAGTATAATTCTGTGCAGAAAGACAAGATATTAGATTGTCCTAAAAGTTAGCGGTCAAGAATGAAAAATAAAATTTTTTGTGCAAGAATTTATTTTAAATAAATAAAAATTAATCTTCAAAGTACTGTCCATCGTTTTTGACTACTTTCTCCAAATGGTGTTCAAGTTTTCGAATCTAGTCAAAGTACCATTCCGGCTGCTTTGAATTGAAGAACTCTTGACATGCTTGTTCAACTTCATCAAATGCTTCGAATCGGCGGCCTTTCAAGAAGTGTTGCATGGATCTGAAGAGGCCATAGTCGTATGGAGCGCAATCAAGGCTGTAAGCAGGATGCGGCAGGATTTCGACGCCATCCAACTCTTGGAACATGTCTGTGGTCTTCTTGGCGGTATGCGGCTTGGTATTGTCTTGCTGAAGCAGTGTACGTTTTCGGTTGAATAAGGCAGGGTAATTCTCTTTGAGCTTCCGTAGACATGGTCCAGCTGTTGACAATAGAGCTCTACATTGATGACCTGGCCGTTCTGAACCAATTCAAAGTGCACTACTCCCCCCAGACGCACAACATGATTTACAAGCCAAATCGATCTTGTTTTAAAACCGACTGCGTTGCTTGACCCGGTGGAACCCATCGCTTGTCTCGGTTGTGGTTGACCAAGTAGACCTACGTCCCGACCGACGTCACAATTCGTTTCCAAAAGTGGTCATCTCGTGGATTCTGTAGTAGTTGTAGGCAAATTGGGACTCTTTTATCAGACTGTGCTTTGGTGAGTTCATGTGGATCTTGACGCGGTTTCTTGTGCACAATGTCGAGCTGCTTCAAATGCCAATGTATGGTTGACTTGCCAACTCCAAACTTAAATGTCAAATTGCGAGTGCTTACCGATGGCTTCATGTCAAACTCTGCTTGCAAGCCATCGTTATCCAATTTTGTTGATCGTTCAGAACGAGGACTGTCATTCAAGTCAAAGTTGCCTTTATTAAAACGCTTGAACCAATCAATTGCGGTACTTTTTCCGACCGTTTGTGTACCTTCAACTTTGCAAATTTCCTTGGCAGCATCTCGTGTTGTCAAGCCTTTCATCCGATAGTGACTCAGTAACACACGGCTTTCAAGGATTGTAATCTCGTAGTCCATATGATACTATAAATAAATCGATATATATCAATATCAAATAAATAACGCCAATAGAAATTAAAAAAAAATTTTTCATTATTGACCGGGAACTTTTAGGAAAACCTAATATATATAGCATTAGAAATTAAAAAATATTTTCTTTTATTTAATATATTGCTTATTTTGATATTTTTTGTTTTCCAATAATTGTCTATATATTAAATGATCAGTATCTTAAATACTTTGATCAGTACTTTTTTAATTATTTGATTAGTTTTATTTATTTTCGATCAGTAATTAATAAAAAAAATGACTAGTATTTTATTTTTAATTGGTAAGTATTTAATTGAAAAGGAACTGGTAAAATTAGGAAAGTAAAATAAATAGTTGAATTTTTATATTGAATTTTCATTTATTAATTGAAGAATATTACATAAAAATAAAACAAAACTATATTTTTTTTCTAAATCTATATAGTTATAGAAGCGCTCTATAGTTCCGCAAAAACCTAACGAATCCATAATATTTCTCTTTTGAATTTCGTCACCTGCTGGACAATAATATTCAGTTTAATTTTCAAGTATTGTTGAAGTAACTTTTTTATTGCTTGTTGCCCATTGATAACCTTTAGTCCATTTTTAGAGTTAAATAGTTGATTTTTCTTTAAATTGTTCATCATTTTTTGCGTATTGTTTTGACCATTTTTTTGCTGTGTTCAGACATTGTTCCAAAAACCGAGAAAATATCATTCTTTCTCTGAATGTTTCTTCTTTTTTTATACTAGATTGTGCGTGTAGTGTTCAAAAAACACGAAACCAAATTACAAAAATGAATGAACCAAATAAATGTTTTTTTAACTGAAGCAGATTGGCGAACAAAATAAAAAAACGGAACCATGACACAAACCACAATTACAGTCAGCAACATCGACAAACTCCCAATCATCAACTCAAATATGCCCAAACAATACGCGAGTATCCATCTCAATGATTATGCCGATAGACGTATCTATTCTGCCGATTCGGATCGTGTTTACGTGTTGTGTCAATATATTTTATGTTCGATCTGTTTCTTTTTTCTTCCCGTTCCAACGACGTAAGTTGGTTGTGCAAATTGCGCTCGCCAAAGTGCGATTCTGACGCATTGTTTTGAGATGGTGTGTTATGAGCTGCTTCTTCGTTCCAGTTTTGATGTGTTGATAAATACCAAATTTGCTTCATGTATTCGATAAATACCTTTTTGCTTATTGGCAAACCACTTTTTGTTAAACAAATCTTTTGCTTTCTCAAACACATATTTGCTGCATGCCTATTAAAGTGTATTAATATCTTCCTTAATATCTTTATGAAATTCCTCATTGCAGAGGCGGATCCAGGGGGGGTTGCCTAAGGTTGCTAGCCACCCCCTCTTGCTTCTTGCCATACAATAAATTTGGTTTACCTTTTTGCATCATAAATTAACGAGCAAAACAGCAATTTAGTGAAGTGAACTGAGCAACTCTGTTTTATTGTTTACTAAAATATTGATTCAAGACAAGAAATAAACATCAGCTTGACTATAGAATCCTATAACAAAACCAATTATGCTGTGTGACACTGGTTTTATCACAATGTGCGCTTTTAGTAATAGGCAAACCTAGGAAACTGTCTAGGGGTGCCAACCAAAAAAGGGCACTGGATTTTCTTCGGAAAATTTAATCACATATATTAGTAACTGCTTTGCGTAACGCAGTTTTTTGTTATTGAAAAGATAAAAACATATTTAAGATCAAATATAAAAATCAACACTTAAATGCAGTATCGATTAGAAACATATTTAACATTAAATTGAGATTATTCCGATATAATTCATGATTTTGCTGAAACCAAATCAAGACAAAAATTTAATGAGTAATTTAAAAAAAAGTGAACTATTACAATTGTTGTAAACCATCAGGTAATTTTAAATTTATAAAGAAGAGCTTTCCAATTGTCGAAGGTATGACAAGAAGTATTTCTTTTCAATCAAAATGGCTTACACACAGTAATCAAAATGACTACAAAGGTGGATGGTATCTTCCGCGTGTATTATTCTTGAACATTTCTGAAAAAGATAAGTTTGGTGATTTTGTCAAAACACCCTTTCAGACTACAACAAATCAAAGGAACTTCTAAATGGCCACGAATCACAAACTTATCATCAAATGACTATGAAACGATTTTCAACTATTAAAGCACACTTGGATAATCCAGCATTGCGTATCAACTCAGCAATTAATTCAATGACTGCTGAAAATATGGAAAAGAATAATCGAAGCCGTCATTTATTATGCACGCCAAAAAATTGCAGTGAGAGGCTATTGAGATGATAACGTTCAATTTACCGAAAATCCGTCAACAAATCAAGGCAATTTTATTGCTTTGATCCGTCTTCAGGTTGAGCAAAATGTAGTTTTAAAGCAATACTTACTTAATGAAAGAAAAAATGTCCTATACACCAGCATGTCTATACAAAGCATTATCACAAACATTGCTGCAAACCTCATTTATCACTATTTTCAAGTGTCTAAAGGTTTGTCTACATTTTTCAATAATTGCAGATGAGACATACTCACACGGCAGAGAAATTATTTCAGACTGTATTTGTCTGCTTGATACATTTCAAAAAAGCCTAAAAAGATGGAAGTAGTAATGTGATTGGTGGAGACCAAGAGAATTACAGGAGACTCTATTGCACTAGCTATCAGAAATGCCCTGAAAGAAGAAAGAATTAACATCAAGAATTGTAAAAGGCAAGTATATGATACAATTACATTTATGAGTTCACACAGAAAAGAGGTTCAGACTTTCTTCAAAAAATGGGCACCATTTGCGGGCTACCAAAAATGTGTTTTTCACTCTCTAAATCGAACAATTTGACATGTATGTGACCTATCGTCTATTAGAAATATGATGAATTCTTGCCAACAACTGTTTTTTTCAATTAATCATCAAAGCGCCAACACTTTCTCTAACGGGTGTTTTTTGCTCAAGCACCGGAGTTAAATAAGACAAAGTCAAAGAACCTTTGCAAAACATGATAGCTTGAATTTTACAGCACATTTCATACCCTTGAAGAACTTTACATCTACATTGTTCGTGCTCTTGATTAAATCATAACAGCTTCTAATGACCACAATATGTATGATGATATCAAAGCAGAAGTATGAAATTGGGATTTTCAACTCGTTATAAAGCCAATGGATTACTACATACATTTACAGACTATGACCACATTGTCAATTTTGTTGTGACAAAGGAAGGTCTGGAGCCAATGCAACCAATTGTATCATGTCTTCAGGGTGAGTTAATGGAGATTTATTTTTTTTATCTAACCTTTCAATGTTTCTGTACACTCCGTGCAAATGCTGATGACTGGTTTTCTACAATTTATCGCAAAGCCAAAGAAATCGCATAGTCTGTTAATTCTACTGAAAAAACTCCAAGGTTTTGTAATAGTCAAATTCATCAATTAATACTTTTTCATCAATACTAATCAATACTAATTCATCAATTAATACCTTTTGAGTACTACATGCGCAATATAGCCATTCCATTCCTCGACAAGGTTTTATTGGAATTAGCAACAAGTTTTACAGAAGATAAAAGAGTACATTATAAGCTATGTACTTTGATACTAGAAATTATTGTCACCAAAGACAACGATGAGTTGGAAATATTAGCAAAACAAGTGGCTAAGTGGTATGATATTTTTCCACACCTGTCTGCTATTAAAAAATGAGTTGCAACGATTAAAATATTTGTGTGTAAAGAACAAAATTTCTGGAATGACAATCACTCAACTTCTTCAACAATAGGTTTCCTCAGCATTCTTTCCAAATATTCGTGAGCTATTCCTCATTCTTGCAGTTTTGCCATTTGGGAGTTGTGGGGTGGATCATTCATTTTCTTATGTACGTCATTCATATCTACAAACAACGATGACAAGTGACAGATTGTCTGATTTGTGTTGGATTGTAATGCACTATAATATGTCATCATCTTGTGTCTCAACGGAAGAAATTACAAATATGTTCAGTAACAAATATATTACAAATATGTTACATCCCGTAAGATGCAAGCACAAGCACATTTTAATTACTGAGTTAGTAGTTTGTATTTAACATGGGCTTCTATGAATAGATTGTGTGATTTAAAGTTTTTTATCTATGAAACATGGAATGTACTCTTAATTTCGTAAAAATAAATGCTGAAATATTTTAATGTGAAAGAAAACTTGTTTCAAATCGTAGCAACCCCCCCCCTTTCAAAATCATGAATCCGCCACTACATTGGCTAAATGAATATTCTTCACTATATTGCGATGCATATGAACCCAGCATATGGTTAGCAACACATTTTCGCTAAACAGTTCTTTGAAAGCACTATGAATTCCATCGGAACAATCAGATATTAATTTGTCTACTTCAATTTTTTCACAAATTTTCTCAGCTGATTCTACAAGGCTTGGAAAATAAATGAAGTCTGATTTCGCTTCTTTTGTGCAGATGCTGATACCACAAAAAAAAAAATTCCGGTCTAAATCAGTTGTACCACTTATCAAAACTGACATGCCTTCCCAAATCAATTTACTATAAAATCAATTTCCAATAAAATCACAGATTTGGCGAAGAAATTTACTGCAAAAAATATCACAAATTCGGCGACGAAATAATGCCAGTGAATCAATTTTATTATCAATCAAATTAATTATATTACTAATCAAATCAAAAAAATGCATATTGACATTTTATTACAGATCGGTTATTGTATATACTGATTAATGGGAAATCGATCAATATATACTGATCAATTAAATAAAATACTTTTAATTTATTTAAATTACTGATTTTTTAAAGAAAAAATACTGATCAAATAATTTATAATACTGATCAATTAAATACAACTTTGTGTGAATGTATTTGTGATATTTTTATTTATTGACCTTCTTTAAACTGCTTTATTAGAAAGATTTATTAGAAAGAATTATTTTAAAAAATAAGGATGCCTAATATCAACATTTTATTGTTTATTTAATTATTTAATCTCAAATGTAAAGATAGTAAAGGTTAAAAAATATACTACGTTGATCATTTAGTTATACGGGTCGAAAATAAAAAATACAACCAATCAATTCTTTATGAATGTAGTGGCCAAAAATTAAATATTGATATTTATAATTATATTTATATACTTTCTTTTTACACAAACCATTATAAATAAGAATTGATATAAATATAAATACGGTTATTGTATTTACGAATTAAAATTATATAGTTTTTTAATAAAAAATTATAAAGTGAATTTATTAAAATTTTGTCTCATATTTTGTTGCGTCTTTTATTAAATTTCAATTTTATTGTACATTTAAATATACCTGTTTCTCAATTAAATTTCCCAATTCTATACAACAGCATTTTTCATTTCGTTTTCATAATAATTTTAAAAATTACTTTGGATTTAATAAAATAATATTTTGAAAATAGAATTTAAAATCGCAATTTCGTTTAATTTAACAATTTTTAAATTACCCCTTTTTTACATAAAATAAAATTATATTTCCATTAATAATTACGTTTTCCAAAATAAAATTAAAATTGCATTTTCATTTAAGTCGATTTAATTGTTTTACAATTATATTTTGATTCAAATTACAATTTCCAAAAAAATTATAATTACATTTTTAATTTACTTCGATTTAATCGTGTAAAATAAAAGTTACATAAAATAGTTTAGTTTACTTTCATTTCGCAAATAAAATATTAATCTTTATATTACTTTTGATTTCATTTCAATTAAATATTTTCATCAAATTTGAAATTACCCTAATTTCTTGTCTATAACCCGCGTGTTATACGAAAAAAGTAAGTTTTCCCGAAAATTCTAGGATGCGGGTTATACGATAGGTGCGGGTAATACATGAAATTTTTACTTTAATACATGATACTTTTATTCTAAAAATTATGCTTGAAAAACCGTGAAATACATGAAATT
>MQRK01061030.1:0-14754 GCA_001938485.1 Girardia tigrina
GTAAGTGCCGGAGAAGGTACATTTTTCCCCTACTCTCTCATAATGTGATTTAAAATTATTTTGAAGATTAGAAAACTCATTTTTTTATGGGAGAGTTTCTATCGTTGGAACCAACACAATGATCCAAATCTTACTTGATAGACACGACTGTGATTGTTCACTAATCCCTGTGTGTTTTGAGATGACGATTTGTCTCTCCAACGTGGGCCTCCCATCTCTTTCAATGGTATTGAGCCTAAGGCTCTTTAGAAGGTCCACCCAAACTAAAGTCCTTAAGGGCCCCCCGATAGGCTTCCTACGAGGTCAGTACCTTTCCGCCTCTGAGCAGTCAGCTTTCCAGTGACTAATGACCAACCATGGAACTTGGTACCATCGCCATCCATACCTTTAACTGTTACGGTGGACGCGTAACAATCGCGAAATGGACACTGAAATGTTCCTTTTGTCTTCATGTCGGGTAATCGGTAGTCTCTGTGTGTTTCTCCAGTGTCTTGTTCGTTCTGGGTCCCCGGCATACCCACAGTTGCGTCCAGAAACTGAGGGTTCGATTGGATTGTTGTCGGTTCTTCCTCTTCCTCTCTTACCAAGTTGTAGTCTCTCTGGGTGTTGGATTGCTCTGGTTCTTCTCGGTAATTCTTCTGTAAGTGGATGGATCTTCAGCCATCCTGTGGACTTGTATTCTTTTGGGCAGTGATAGCACTTGTATACTCCTTTCTTCTGTTGTGGCTGGGCTGTCTTCTGTCTCTGTTTGCCCTGTATTGGCTATGCTCCGATATGATCCCGCCGGAGATGTCCGTGCAATTCTTTGATCTCCGCGAATTGACGATAGTAGTCTTCCATCGGGCAGCTGTGTTCTTTGAGTCGTGGGAGAATTAATCGCATAGTGTTTTCATCTCCTCTTCTCTCCACTTTCGTTAGCTTGATGACTTTCTCTACTCTTGCCTCTGTTGTTAGTAGGCTCTCCTGCTGAATGTCTCTACAAAAATCATTAATGTGATACTGGTCTCCGAAGAGCCAATGCAGGTCCACCTTGAGACATTCATCTAGATGTTTGCTTCCGTCACATTGTGAATAATTCTTATTCTTAATAGTATATTCATTGGATTCAGTAGTCCAATGGATAACTCGTCCATTCTAATCCTCTCGGCCTTCGATATTCCCAGCGTTCTTCTGGTACATAAATTATGAAATGCTTTAAGCTTCTTTGCGTGCTCTACGTTTTTCCTCCAGTTTTCACAGCTGTGGTATACCACAGGGAATACACCACTTGTGATGATGTTCTTTTTGTTTCGAAGGGACAACTTGTTGTTCTTCAATACTGGTCTGATCGTTTTCAGCTTATCGTTCCTTTCTTGATTCTGGCTTTGATGTTTACTCCTGATCCTCCTCCCTTCTCGATGATCGAACCACGGTAGCAGAACTCGTCCACCCATTCTACACCGGCATTCAGTTCGTTCCCTGCCGTTACATATCTGGCTCCATTGAGATTAAGGATCTTCGTCTACCCAATGTTGATCTTCAGCCCCATTCTCAGAAACGCAGTATTTAAGCACGTTAGGTTTTTCTCTATGTTTCCCTATGCAGCTCTACCGTTCTTGAGTTGATTTATTGCGGCACCCACTTCTTCCACGTCCGGTAAGTTGTCAGTATCCAAGATATGTCTTTGATCTGCAATCACGACATAGTCTCTTTCACTCTTCCTGAATATATTCGAGAAGTGCTCTGCTAACACTTCGTCCAATCAGTCTTCCAATGTACGAGTTGTGACACCCATGACACTCAAATTTGTATACAAGATTAACTTTCAATGCACAGTCAGTTCTCGATTTCACTGTAAGGAAATTTCTTACTTTGTATGTTACTGACATTATTCTAACATTGTCTATATTTTATAGTAAAATATTTTTTTATTCTTTTTATTAGCTTACTTTCTAATTATATATATATATATATATATATATATATATATATATTATGCATCTTTGGTTTATTTTGTATTGTAAATGTATTTTAGGTGAAAGTTGACTGTCGTAAAGGTGGTCCAGTTTCCGTTATTATTTCTGCTCAGTATTGGATTCTCAATCGCACATCTTTACCTCTTTTGTATGCCCAGTCCGGTGGAACAAACGTGCTTTTAGCTGGTCATGTTCCTGAAAATGAGGAAGCTTGTTCTTCTATGCCATTTCCATTTAATTTTTCTGACAAAAATGAGAGTTTTACGCTCTGCTTTCGATTAGGAGGCAAATACCAATTTTCTAAAATGAAAGAATTTAAGCCCATATGGAGCGATGGAGTCTCATTGGAAGAGGAAGGTGTGACAACAATTCAACTGCTAATGAAATCTCTGGATCCGCATCGACCGCATTTACTCTTCAATATTGGACTTGAGATCAAACGAGGTCGTGGGATACACAGTTCCACGAAGATGATTATTTTAACTGCAAGATATTTGCTAGATAACAAGAGTTCCCATCCGTTATATTTCATGCAATACAATTGTAAAGATGATAACAGTAAGCAATTTATTTATACTCATAATTTAACATCGAATTTTATATTAAAGAACATTTTCGATTTTTTTCAATCACAAACAATTGAAATGCTTTTGTTATTTTTTGAGATTTCTAGCAACAGTTTGATTATAACATAAGTAAAACGTTGTTCATAATTATGGAGGCCATTAGCATGGTTTTCAAAAATTATTACATTAATAAATTGTACTTTTTTTCTGGATTTATAATTGTTTTTATAATATTTCTTCAGATATACTCAAATTAAAGTTAATTATTAAAAATTTAATTAGTTAATTTCTTTTGATTAATATTACTTTTTTCAATATTAATTAATTAATTTTTTTTATTTATTAAATATTTGAAATGTAATCTGAGATTAAATATAATAATAATTAAAAATGTTAAAATATTAGCGACAAAATATCGGGTATATCGACCATAGCAGATCAAGGAATTCGCTACACTTGTCTTCTGAAAAACTTAAAAGTCCCTGTGAAATGCTGCCACTGTAGATTGATAAAGTAAACAAAACCATGTTTGAAATCTAGTTAGATGGAGTTGTTCTTGTCAAATTTGTTGCACTTTTAAACATATTTTCTTTGCCAAATTGAATTTTCATTTAGATAGGGTATAAAGAGTATTTTAAGACCACTAGAGACATGTTTGACGATTAAATGAAAAACTACATTTCTTGAATAATAATTTAATATTGACTACGGTTACATTAATGATATATATTTGCTATAAGAATATGATACTCTCACATAGAAGTCTATCTTACGCATATTGTACAAAGACATAGATATGATAGTGACACAGACAAGCAACTGCTGAATCCAGTGCCTCCTTCTTCTAGATGACATGTGTCAAACAATGTCAATTTGGCACTGATTGGAATACAATTGAGAGATAAAATGACATGGAAATTTTATGAAAATCGAATTAAATTTGGATTTCTGGTCATTATTTGACAAAAATAAAGTATTCTAATTAAAATTTTGTCTATTATTTATTATAAAATTAAAAAATGGTAAAAATCTTTATAATAATTTCAATTCATAAATATTTTAAAAAGATAATTTGATATTCTAAATCAATAAAAAGGAAACAAGATATTTTAAACTACGACTTGGCAAATGGAACGGTCAAAATAACAAAGAAATTGAAATATTGAACATATATATATATATATATATATATATATATATATATATATAATGTCTATAAAAGTATACTTGAATCAATGATATTTTATTATTAAATATGTAGAGTCTCTGGTTTGACTATTTTATCACATTGCAAAAAAAGCAATAAAAGATTTGTTGGTAAACGGAAAGTGTGAAAATGCCTTTTCTTCACAGAACCGTCCCAGTGTAAAACGACAATAAAGTGGTTCATTCTATTTGAAATTTTAACTCTTTCAATCGGCTCACAAAATTCTTATTGTAGCTTAAAGGCTTCTTAATTCGACTAGAAAGGCTTGTTGCAAAAATAATTTTGTTCTCACTGATTTGAGAGACCCCAAATTCTCAGACAATGTCTTTAATTAACAGCTATGACACTAGATTCTTAGCAACCTTTATATATCTGTATTAAAATTATTGCATTCACTATTGCATGTATGATTAATATGATTAACAATTATTAAAATTAAAATTTCATAATAATTAGAATGTAATAATATTTATTTATCATAGTAGTGTATATTTTTTATAATCTTTATAATGCGGGCATTTTAATGTTAAAAATTGAAATAATTATTATAAAGATAATAATAAAATAATAATTGTGAGACTTAAATATTTAGAAATAAAAGTCATTAACGCTTTCACTGAGGACTACTAAAATTCTTTTTTAATAATTTTCTTAATTAATTTTTTTAAATAATCCTTTAATTAATAATTCCTGTTATTGTTATGTAGCAGTGATTACTAACATATTCTGACAATTATGTCCAATGTTCAACATCATCAAATGCAATCGTTGTGCAATACCTATTTATAAATACTCTGGTAATTTGGAGTTCTTGCAATTAGTTATTCACCGTGCTATTACACCTTGTTTTAGTTATACACAAGCTGTTGCATTGTACTGTTTTCTCTATGCACTTATTGATCCAAAATGAGATAAGGTCTTCATGTCAAATCATTTCTAGTTGAATTCTCCATTTTAGTATTTTCAGTTAATTTTTGATCTACATTGAAAGACTTCTCTAGTCAGTTAAAGGAAGACTCATATTTCGCGAGTCTCAGGAAGTCTAATGATCGTTCTAATCATAGATGTTAAATGCGCAATTTTTGTAAAATTTTTATAGTTGAAATTTTAAAATTGATTTCTCCATTTATGTGGAATTTCTATCTCCTTTGTCACTACTGCTAATAAAAAAGATTATTTTTGTAAGAAAGCGTGCGTTTTTTTTATTTTAAATTACGTATTTGAGCACACGTGGTTCAATTAACGTTGCCATATTATGAAATTTAGATCCTTAAGTGCAGTGTTTACAAATGTTTCAGTTGTTTCGTAGTATCATTTCTAAATCAGACTGTACGAAAATCAGTATAAACTGAATGGGGATACTGAATCTTAGACTACCTGGTAGACATCATAAAATATGCAAGAGTTTCCTGATTCTCTCACATGGCTTCAGATGTGAAAATGCAAACTTTCAGTACATGGGGATGCTTCGGTTGACCTCTTAAAAATAACCAATTATGATTCATAGTTCTGTGATTTAATAAAGCATACGTTGTAGAAACACTTTTAGTGCACTATAGAAATAGAAAGTTGAATATATCTCTATCAGTTTGGTTTTCAAGGTGAAATATTTATCTCGGGATCACTCCTTAATCGCTCACATGTTACCGACAGTCGTTGGGTGCGTTCGAAGCATCTGTCCCTCTGTTTTCTATTCTGAAGTTTGATGTTCCTATTTAATGTAATCATCTTTTTTATAACTTTTGTGTTAGTTCTCTTTGAGACAAAAATGAGATCCACTTCCTCTGTCGCTTAGGTGCAGTGTATAAATGTTTATATTTAGTTTTTTTTTGCTGAACATATTCCTTGTTACAGTTATGCAACGTACAATTTACACTTATGATACACGGCGTATAATTTTCATATATTTGAATCTTTTTTCTATAGTGTACTTCAATCTTAGTTATAGTGTCTGCGCAGGTATTTCAATACCTCATCGTTCTTAAATCAATCTATATATTATAGACATTTTTTATATGCTGCTAAATATTTCCCATTTCAGAACTTAGAACTTGCTTGATCTCTTTTACACTTTTTTGAGTTATGTTCATAGAATTTAATGTATATTCTGAAAAGAATCAGTCTTGTTCAATTAGACTAATCGTCAGCTTTCTGTTAGATAATATATATATAATTGAGTTATTCTGAGTCTTTAGTTATCCTGCTTAATTATAAATTAACAGTAATTATAAAAAGCTTTCAGAAATCATTCAGCATTCACTACCTTATTAAAATACCGGGTAAATGATTTATTTGATTAGTTTCCTCTTTGATACTATTGGAACGCTATACTTTTGGATTATTAGTTGAAATTCTTTCAGTCTTTGCATTCGATATTGTATCCACTGACTAATATGTTAATTGCAACTATCATTCATGGCCAATATACTACCATGATAAATTTCTTTTCATCAATGGTATTCCTCCGATCATCTCTGGTCTCAAATTTTTCACTATTACAAATCTTATTTTCTCGCCTTTATTTCCAATCTTTACTATCGTTTCTATTTCTCCTCTGACATACATTTGTAGTCCATTTGCTGCGATCAATCTCTGATTTGTATGTTTCATCCTTATGTTATTTAAGTTTTTTAATATTCCTTCCGTCATAACATTCAACGCTGCACCCGTATCCAGCAAACATTCGATTTCTATGTTTTCCATTCTAACTTTTACACTCGGTCGGCCCTGTAATTTATCGTATGTAATCGAAACATTTTCACAATTATTAATTATTAGCAATTCTCTATCACCAAATGATTCCTTTTTTTATGAATTTTACAACTTTCTGACTTACTTCTGGCTCCTGATGGGGTTTTGGTTCACTTTGTTCTTTTTGATTATTTTTTATTTTAGCATTTATATTATTGATATCAACTTTATTATTTATTTTATTTATATAATTTATATTACTACTATTTTATATATATAAAATTTATATGATCTGGTTCATGTGCATGAAAACTTACTCCAATGCCAAGATCGGTTCCGCGTCGTCTCGGTACGATTCGTTTTTTTCTATGTGTTCTCGGTCTCCTCCGTATTCTTCCTTCTCCATCATTGCGATCTGTCTTCCTCTTTCGAATTCTCTTCTGTAGTCGTCTGAGTTCCAGTTTCCTGAGCTTTTCATTTGTGCATCTGAGAATTGTCGGCTATCTATTTGGGTTCTCCTTTGATAATCCATTCTTCCTTGATATCGTTTATTCAAATTCGGACATGACCTACTTCGCCACATGCATGACATGTGATTTTCCTTTCTCGTTTACATTCGCACCGTCTATGTCCTGTTTCTTTACAATTCCAGCATGATATATTGTTTTGCCATGGATGTCGTCTAACAAGTGTCTCCTTCCTTCGTCATGCCTCTTGTCGCTGATCCTCTTTTTACCACGTCCTTGTATGACGCTCTCTTTTCGTGTACTGGCCTTTCCATTGCCCGCACTTCATCCACGTTTTTATGACATTTTTTACTTCTTTTATTTCTTTTACCTCTCTGAACTTGATCTCTTTCTTCACATCGCTGTACTTCGACCCATGAATTAGAAGATTCTTTTCGATTTCTTCTTCCGATCAATTATGTTTTGCTAATTTTGCAGCACGTTTCTTTGCTTTTGCAAAGTATTCTTCCGCTGATTCATTCGTTCTTTTGAAATTTACAGCCTCGATTGAAAAGCTTCTCGTAACCGAGCTTCATATCCTTTTGTCTCGACCGATACATTCTCGTAGATAGGTACAAGTTCATGAGAAAGCAATAAAATTATCAAAAGCTCTTGTATATTTTCTGGTGTTTTAGCTACCTTAAAATATCTTGAGCATGTCGCTATGTTTCGATATTGTCTTCTTTCCGGTATTTTTCCGGTAGAAGTCTCGCAATCAACTGATCCGAGTTGCTGGCTATGGTCGCCATATTGGGTTCTTGATCAAAAGACGTTGTCATTAACAAAAAACTTTATTTCTAATACAACTTTCATTATTCATAAAAATTTATGAGGAACACTATTGCAGTTACATAAACTAGAAATCTTCTTTACAATATTCTTTAACTCCGAAGCTGTTATTTAAATTGTGATTTTTAAAACCTAATTTTTATAAAAAACTGTTCCAATTTAATTAGTAAAATATAATTTTTTATAAACATTTATTTCATTTTAATTAGTAAAATACTATCTGTTAACTATAATTTTTATGAAAAGTTATTTCAATTTAATTAGTAAAAATATTATCTATAAACCATAATTTTTTATGAAACCTTATTTCATTTTAATTAGTAAAAATATTATCAATAAACTTAAATTTATTTTTATAAAAAGTTATTTCATTTTAATCAGTAGAACATTATTTTTAATTTATCTCAAATATAAATATGATTTTTAATTTAAAAATATCAAAAATTTACAGTTCACCAAAAAGAAACTCTAACATTCCTAACATTGGTACCCCTATTTAAAAAAAATATTTTTAAATTTTATTAATAATCAAAAAATATTGCATAAATTTTAAGACATGTGTTTTAATGTTACATTAATGTAGTCTTATTTAATAATTTTGAAACTTTTTAAAATTTCATATTTACAAGATAATACCTTTACTTGACTACAAAAAAATTGAAAAATTAATATTTTTAATTTTATATATTTATTATTAGATCTTTATTTATAAATGTTGTATGGAAATCGTGATCACATATAAAAGGATCAAAGGTTATCTTTTTCGCACGGTTTTTCCAGTCTATTGAAGAATTGACCCTATTAGAAGGAAAAATATAAATAGATTACCTTGCGTATTCAATATATTTTCTTCCACAAAATTCTGAAATATTTTCCAAAACTTCCTTAGCTATTTCCTTTTTCTGACTTCTACTTTCCTTTTTTTGTTTTCGCCTGTGGAATATATTGGTAAAATTAAGGTAAAAAATTCAAAAACAATTAAACTACTAAACTTTCATGGAGATACAGAAATTTGGTACAGGTTCATATTTCACTTTCAAATTCTGTAGATAAGCCTAATTGACGAATAAATTTTCGAAAAATCGAAATTTTTTTTGAACTTTTATCTCCTGTTTATTTAATTCCGTGTGTTTCTAAAATGTTTTTTTCATATCAAAATTCTTTTCATTTTATGTTCTATGTGCCATGTTTCATTTAAATCTTAGATTTCGAGATGATATACATCTCTTGTGTTGGTTTCTTTATAATAGAAATAATGTCAGTATAAAAAATGAAAATAAATAATAATTCCCCATGTATCCCTTGAAACCCTTCTCGTTAGTTTGTAAGTAAAACTTTTGGAAAAGTTTGCTGAAGGTATATATAATATATTCTCGTATGACCTGTGCTTCACATACTCTGTTTGCATGTGCATTTTCGTAATTTATGTTCGATCACCTCTAGATAAACCAATCATGGCTTTGCCTGGGTCCTTTCTAACGTTTCATTGGCCAAGAGATGATTTCGATCAATTGCTAACCATTCAAAAGCTAGATTCAAATCAACAAGTTATATCCCAAATTTCGGGTGGATTTAGAATTGATCAATGCAATTCCTTTCACTTATATTTAAGGTTTGTTTTTTTATAGGTTTATATGATATATTATATCAACATGTTCTCAGGGGTGTTGAAAACAATCCACCTTCTCAATTACGAATAACCGTAAGTTTGAAAGGAGCTCAATATAGAGTAGTTTTTACAGATGTTGATGATTTACCATCACCGTACAAGCTTGAAAATTTAACAGATTTGCAAGTGATGTTTTATCAAAAAGTATCAGAAAATGTATCGCAAAAGCATTCTGTTCTTTTACAACAAAGTTCCATTCTTTATGCTTTGGATGAGCCAATGCATCAACCGATTATAAATCTGTGTATTGTAGTAAGTAATGCATTTTTAATGAGTGTCATTTATGGAAATTAATCTTTATTTTGTTTCAAATGTCTAATAATCATTTAATGATAATCAAAATTATTATTTATTAAATTAGATAATATCAGTATTTATAAATAGTCTATTGATTTTTTGTTTACGCCTGAAATATCCAATCAGCTTTCAGCAAAAACACATTTGTGCTCCACTTGTGCAAATTTAATGAGAGATTATCTATAAAACAGATAATAACTTAAAGTACAAAACTTGAGTTGAACTGTGGTTATTCAGATGGTCGGATTGGCTCCCATACAGTACCTCTTTGAGAAGGTATCGAGATGATTGCAATACTTGCATTTCTTGGTCAATAATACGGTCAAATGAACATTTGTACATTTTTATCAAAGGACCTTTCGTCCGATAATACTGTATTGTAAACAATGCCACCCTGGATACCTGTATCAAATAAACAGTAGATGATTTATAGATCATTAATATTTTCAAATATTTAACAAATTAGTAAGGATATCCTCCATAAATTGGCGAAACTACATTGTTTATTTATATTATTTGAGTTTTTCTTGATTTTTATATTTAATATTTTTTCACCTTATTTTGCTATTATTTTAATTATTATTTTTATTGTTGAATACATTTATTTATCAGGTTTTTCCAAAAGTTATTAGCGTTTTTATGTTCCATTACATTTGTTTTTCTATTTCTCTAATACATTTACTTTGTTGCGCCAAATTTGGCATCATTTTGAAGATTTTGAATTGGTGAATCTGTTTTTGCTTTAAAATTGTTTTTTTAATGATATGCTGTGTTATGCCATGTAGAGTGACTGACAAAAAGACGAGTATTCAAATCCTTTTACTTTACTACTGAAAAAAATTTCTTTCAGTGACAAGCCGTGACTCTTGAAATCTATGATGTTGATTACTTAAATACAATGAAGAATATCATGGCTTGATGGAGGTTTCAATGCATCAAGCCAAGTGACACCAATTCTGAATATAAACCACGCTTAGGACGACCATCGGCGGTAAACCAGGAAGAGCTGTGCGTCTTGATAAGAACAGCTATCCAGTTCCAGCAGACTATCAGAGGAACTTGGTCTTTCCATTCCTCGTCATCTGCATAATCTTGATTCCGCATGCAGAAACTCTTTTCTAGTTTCTAATAAACCAACTGAGAGCCGAACGCATAGTCCAATAGATCTCTAACAAACTTATAACCAACCCTCGAGATAAGCGCTGTAACGGGGCATGAAAAAGAGACTTCTTTCACAATTAGGAGGGTGGAAAGTAGTGGCGGCAAATTGGTCAGTCAGTTCAATATGTCTCAACTGGGCCTTTAGAAAAAAAAGAATGTTGTTGGTGTAGTTAAATTTCGAAGGGCTCCTTTTTAGACTAAATTAATACATTTAGATATTCATCCCCATAGATTGTTTAGATATATTTTACTCTATGTCGTAAAGTTTAGGATATATATATAAATTTTAAAAGTTTCCAAATTTAAAAATTTGAATACCTGTGATATTTTCAAAATATTACCAATTGGCAATTATTAATTCCCACAGATCCAACAATTGTTTCATAAAGAATTAACAATAAAAATATTTGTTATGATATTTTTTGATCCCAGCAAATTTCTGCAACAAATCAATACTTGACATTTGTCAACTAACCTTTAGACATTCTAAGTTATCACTGTTTTCTGTCAGTTGATCAGACTATATTAATATTAACAGTTCAATGTCCACAAAATTAAAATAGTTCAATGTCTTATAAATAGACTTCTTAAAAGAAAACTGTTAGCTTATTATATTGTTTTCTCCTTTGGATTTATTCTTCTATTAATATTGAGATCCATAAATTTCTTCGTATCCTCCCGTTAATCATGTTATATTGTTACTAATAATAAATAATAAATATTTTAAAAATGGATATAATTATACGTGGAACAACTCCTAATGATTGAATAAATAAGAATAAATCAGTTCATAAAGTGTCGTTCTTGTATGAATATAATATCCAAGAAATTCTAATTTTTCTCTTTATTAGTTTTATATATTTTATTTATATATATTTTAATATACATTGCTAAATACTTTTTTATCAACTCTTAGTAATAATAAATGTATTATTTATCAGGGAGGTACCCAAGCAGATTACAATCTTAATAAAATAGGCATGGGTCAAAATCTTTATTATGACAACTTCATTTATATTGTCATAAACAACCAAATGAATAACGAAAATGAATGTACTTTAGTGTTTGATGTTCCATCAAATCAAAGAAAAGTTCTTCTTAATACTAAAAGTTCATTTTCCAGATCACAACTTTGGTTTTATTCATCCGATGGTCATTTGTTTCACGAAGGATCAATTGCTCCTCATGATCCAAAACAAAAACTTGATCGGTCGTCTGAAAATCATTTATTGCTCGATGTTGATATTCTGGCTCCATGTCCCTCCAATAAAAAAAAGCAAATGTATCGCATGATTTTGGCTAAAGCCGATAAAAGTCGAGATAAATATCAAAAATGGAGTTTCTCAGAAGTAAGTTGAAATAATATTTATATTTTTTCATATTCAGTTGTATGTTTTACTCCGTTTTAATCCAATAATTACCGTATATAATTAATAAAATCGATGCTTTAATATAAATGGATGTCTATTTATCTTTTCACCATGATGTTTGAATGCAACCAAACTTTCCATGAACATTCTTCACAAACACAGAGGAAGGTAGATGTCGACGTTTCTTTTTAAAATAATAGTTCATCACCAGAGAAAACTCAGAGTTCCCCATGCCATTTAATTTATTTTTCATTTAACACATTTCAAAAATAAAGAAGATTGTTGTGAAAAATCGTAAAAATATAAACATAATAATGAGTGTAAAAATTATTATAAAAAATTTTGAAAGAAAAATAAAGAATTTTAAATATTAAAATATGTTTTGTTATTTAATAATTTATTTTTGATGAAATATTTGCAAAAATAAAATAATTAAAAAATCAGAAAAAAAAGTAAATTTATTCTGATTTTTTCAAATAATTTTTTAATAGTTTTTAGTTTTTCATGTTTTTTTATAAAATGATCAAAGAGAAAATAATTTGTAAATTCCTAACCCCTTCAATACTGCGGGGATATATGTCCCAGAAAATGTTCAAAACTTACTGGTGCGAAAAGTATTCGCTTTTAAAGCGCTAAACAGTAGCGTCATATTTTCAAGACCATATTTTCTACGAATCTGAAATTATGTAAACATGTTCGGTTACTTATTTACTGCACAATATATTAGTTCAACTATACAAAAATATCTTCACTGGTCAAAAGTTTTATTGGAAAGGATTAAATAATGAAAAATATAAAAAGTTATAAAAAATGTTAAAAAATTTCTATTATTTAATAATTTATTTTTAAGAAAATATTTGAGAAATTCTATAGATGATAAACTAAATATTTTTATATAGAAATTTATTATATCCTAAAATAAGACTATGATCTAAAGGAAACCAACTTGAACGGTATATTTTTACAAAGATAAACAAAGGTATGTCACCTTTTTTTGGTAAATATAATATCCATTTTTGGTTCGCACACTATGCAATAGTTCCTAAATGGCATTTTTGAACGAAATTTTGGTTTAGTTATTGCTTAAAAGCTCAAATTCCTGTTAATTTACAAAATTCATATTCAGTTAGTCCACTTTCACCTCCTCCACCTTGATGCAAATAAATTCGTTTAAACTCGTTTTTAAACATGTCATTTCTCTGCAATAACTGACATACAAAATGTGTTTTTCCACAACCGCTTGGTCCAACTACCTGAAATACAGCATTGTTGTTGAGATTCATTTTTAATTGTATGTGTATGCTCTCATTTTGTTTGTAGCACGTACAAAATGTGTTGGTATTACTCACACATTGTATATGTTTTAACAAAAATTATTTATCAATAACATATAAAGCTATTTATTAATCTTGTACAAATCTATTGTACAAATCTTGATAATAATATTACAAGTAAGCCTGTTAGAATGCTACACACAAGTAAAACATTCCTCTGTTTATTTCTCAATTCAGTTTTAATGTCTTTAATGCATATCGTTCGCACAACAAGTTCTATGTAATCTTCTTTGGTTAAAGGTTGATAACGCGATATTTCATTAAGGAATTGTATGCCATCAATTTTACCATTACATATTTCATTAGTAAGACGTTTAATTTCTGCTTCTAAATCCATTTTAACCTATGTATTAGACGATGTTTGTTTATAAAGTTAAAACTAAATTAAAACAAGATTTATTAACGCAACAATACAACTTTTATCAACAACTTTTAATAATTGTTAGGAATTAAAAATGTTAGGAAAATTTTTGAAAGAAGGTTATATTAAATATGTACAAATTAAATTTTTTATATAATTAAATATGTAACATTCGAAAAATAAAATTACTAAAATTAAGAAGATCAATTAAATTGCTAATAAAAAATTTTTGAAAGTTTTAATATAATATAAAAAGTAAAAATAAGTGTATAACTTTTATGTGAAGCGATTTTAAAAAAAGTAATAAAATTAAATGAAACGATTAAATATTTTAAAGTGTTATCGTAATTTACAGGGTGGCCCAATGGGTACGCATGCGCTAATTTTTACATATATATCGCAAGATCCAAAAATGAGGCCAATTTTATTATGAAATTAGAAGTTGTGACCTTTATTTCATTTCTTTTAGACCTCACAAGTTCTATACCAAAATGTTCGTCTTGATGAGGAGATTCTGAATATGTAAAAATTAGCGCATGCGTACCCATTGGGGCACCCTGTAAAAGTGATTATAGAAGTAATAAAAAAATCAAATATGAATATTTATATGTATTTTTATCTATATCGGTTTAAGATTTATAAAACAAATATTGGGTGTATAACTAATTAATTTCGTATTTTTTGTTAAAAAAACCATTTATTTAAGTATAAAAGTGAAAAAATATTTTCTTCAAAATATTGTCCATCGGAAGCGGCAACTTTTTCCCATCTGTCAGGCAATTTATGGATTCCATCCCAAAAAAACTTCTCATCTTTTGCGCCGAGAAAGTCATCAAGTCATTTTTTAA
>MQRK01061085.1:0-10309 GCA_001938485.1 Girardia tigrina
TGGTAATATCAATACCAAAGAAAGGGGCATTTTGCATGACGCGTTCAGCAAATCCACAAATGAAGGGACCGCAGTCTTTCCCATTCATTTGAGATTCAGTGCGCAGAAACGGGTCCGAGTATAAAGGACGAGAACCAACATGAGCCTGTTTATAGAGGATTTTAAGCAGACGATTGGCCAGAGAGATAGTTTTATTACGCAATGAGAAGTTTGATAGCGAATCCAAAATAAGTGAACAAAGCTTCCGGTTATCGATGACAAGGAGGGACCAATGCATATTATCAACACAAATAAGGAAGAAGGAAATAGGTGATGAAAAAAATTGGAGGTATTATAACCCATGGTGGTGAGAGTTTTATTGGAATGAAGTATTGATTCGGTGAAAATAGGGTTGAGGAAGGTGCATGAGTATTTATCGCAGAGGTCAGCGAGGAAAATGGTAATGTCTTCATCACCAAACCAAGGATCTTTAGGGGTAGGGGGCTGTAATTATCAATCATTTTTCTTCTTTTTATTTGTTTTTTGGATGTAAGGTAAACCGGTGCGAGTTTTGGAGACCGACAGATCTAGGGAAGCGTTGATAAGATCAATGGATGGGTCGATGATGGAGAAGGTGTCTTTAAAAATACGGTGACGAACAGGTGTTAAAAGATTAGAGTTGGCCGTGGCATCATCAATACCAAAGTGATCTTTAACGAAGAAATTAATGGCATTGTGAAGATCTCTTTCAATATTACTCGCTAATTTAGTTGAGCACCCTGCAACTTTTGAGGCAAGTGAGTTAACAAGATCAGGATTGTTAAGTAAATTATGAACAGACTCTTGGTGATCTTGTGAAGATGCAGTGGATACCCAATCTAAATCAACATCAGAGGGATCTAGATTAGAGCGCCAGGTGGTTCTTAAAAGCACAGCATTTTCAGGGGTAGGATCTACTGATGAATCAGAGACTGGTGACTGAGTTAGAAAAAGATCTTCCTCAGAAGGATGAATGGATTGACTTGTGTAAATAACATTTGGCGCAGATAAGTGAGAAGATATAGTGGCATGGCATTCTTTGAACGAGGGACTGGATTGGCAAGCAGGGATGGAAGCAATAGCATCATTAAATGAGAGCAGTAGAGCGGTCGAGATGGAAGTGTCACTGAGAGAGTGGCGAGTGAAAGGCCACAGCGACAGACAAGGGAGAGTAGAGATGTCTAGTTGTGCAGATGTAGAAGAAACACAAGTGGCCAGTGGGGATGATGAAAGAATCAAAGGTGTGAAAAACAAAGAGATAGCTGATTTGGAAGTCCAGGAAGATATGGTCGATATGATTGATGTTAAAGATAGTTGGGTGGAGGTTACAATCGGAGAGAGTTGACGAAAGGGAGGAACTGGTGAATGCAAAGAAACAGGATCAGCAGATGTAAATGGAGATAGTGATGGAGGTGTGTGATGTGAAGGTTCAGAAACCATAACAGAAGAGCGTGGGGGTAATGGAGTATAAACAAAAGGTATGAAACAGTATGTTGGATTGACAAGGTTTGCGGAAAAAGGAAATGAAATAGATGCAGTGAGTGCAGGATGTGGAATGTAGGAGCCAGACAGTGTGTGACTATAGAGAGCGCAGTCAGGTGAAGCGGCATGTGCAGACATAGCTAAAGTAGGTACAGAATGGGTAGGGACGATTGAAAAGGACGATTGTGGGCAATTGACGAAGGGAACGGTTGTTGTAGGAGTGTTACTAGTTGTAATAGTTCCAGTGACATTCATAGTGGTGGACACAATTTCAGAATGAATAGATGGGTTGGGAATTGGATTTGGTATAATGATATTTTTATTAGTTGGTTTGACAGATGTTGGAGAATCAACGGAGCCAATGGAAGAAAGAATTCGGTCCATACAGCGATTAAAACACAGAGGTGCCAAATCAGTGTTCACGAGAAAGAAAAGAAGTGAACGCAAATCACTAATAGCGTCAGGGGAGATGGAGGGGTTCAATTCAACGGTTGTAATAATAAGACTGAGGATCCTTTTCGAAAGATAATAGACATTCTCAAGAACGATAGGGTGCAGAGAGATTGTAACACTTTAATAAAGATATAAGCAATTGCTGAATATCACAATGAGCACTGATAATGGTTTTAAATCGGGGGAGTGGACTTGGAATATTATGGATATTTTTTAAAAAATACTATTGAAATACTTATTTAATTTCAATAGTTTGTAGTGTCTTAAGATTTGGATTAGGTCGAGCAAGATCAGGCTGTTCGGGAGGATCAATGGAATTCGAATGAGGATTCTGGAACAGGGGATCATCGCGCGTCTTCCCAGTGCGGGCCTGTTTCGTCTTTGGAAAAGAAACCATTTTTGGATCACCGGTCTTCGGTGGGTGGGGTTTCAAAAGCTGCATTTCGATATCAGATTTTTGAGTTTTTGGGGAGTTTGGAAACAGTCTAGAACGTTGATTGTCTCGTATTCTTCAGTAAGAGGAGGGCCCCCGAGACAAAGGGAGTTGTGCCTGTTGGAACACCGCGTCATTCAGCGTGGGGAAATCTGTTTCATAATTATTTTGCTGGATATTTCGAACATTTTCAAAGTCCACAGAATATTGCGGACTGAAATTCCGAAAATCACTTTGTTTTCGCGAAAAGTTGGCGGATTTGGACAATTGATCGTTCAAAAAATCACTTTCATTGGGACGGATTGTGGGCGGAAGGTCTCGACCTGATTCAACCAAACTTCAGCGAACCGGACTCCCAAAGTGGTCTCCAGAGACCGCGAATCCGCGATATAAACCGAAAGAGTCGTCCGATCGACTCGATTTTCGTACCACAGAATCAGTCTCGCCATAACGCTTCTTTTAGTGCGCAGCATTACTACAATGCGCACAACGAGGGCAAAAGCGATCTGGATTGATGAAATTATTGATTTTTTCGAACTCGGGTTTATATCTTCGCTCCAGAGATACTGATCTCCGGCGGACAAAGTGCGATAGATTTGATGTGTCGCTAGGCGATGGGTGGTCATCCCCTCTTTGTATGATTTTTTAGAAAATCCGGTTTCGGCTTGATTTTTCGGAAATTTAGCGACATAGCGGGTCTGGTCCGGTACCAAAATGACCGACCCGCCACGGCACATTTTTTGGTATGTGACATCGGTCCAACCGTCGTCGCGTTCCGGTTCTGGGCTCGAAAATTCGGAAAAATCAATATTCGAATATCGATTGATCGGATCCGAAACCGGTATCTCATCAAAGCACTTTCGATAAGCATTCCACCGGTGTATGGATCTTGGCAAAATACCATTCCGGTGAGCCAAAATTTTCGATTAAAAATTTGGTAAATTTTGAAAATTTTGCATTTTCAAATTTGGCTTTGATTAATTCACAATATTAAAACAAATTGTGTATTAAATTAAATTGGATAAATTTCATTTCACTTCTTCTTTTTCATTTTTTATTCATTTATTATTTTTATTTTTTATAGAATATTATTTTTAAATTGTAAATATATAAAATACATTTTTATAAAATCTTCGTGTTCTTATTAATATTTCATAAAACACAATTATAACTCAACACTTTTACTAACTATTCACGTTGAAAAAAAGTATTTTTAATGAAATTGAAAAAATGTCTTCAGATGTATAAACAACATCAATTTGGGTTTTGCAACATTTATTATTATCACAAGCGCATTCACTATTTGATATATCAATATATATCTGAGTTCAAACTAATTATTTTCAATAAATGAAAATATGTTAATAAAAACCATTAATTATAAAGAATGTAATTGGTTGAAATTTAATCTAAACATATTTTGAAAAGGAACATATTAAATTAATATATTAAAATTTTAAATTACATTAAAAAATAAATAATACATTTAGAAATTATTTTAAATCTTTTTACTTTAAAATTAAATTAAATTATTTTTAATTAGTAAGAATCAAAGAAAATATCAATCATCCATCTGTGTAGGAGAGGCACAATCCGAAACAACATACAACATGCACAATATCAACACACAATTCAAAACATTCCTCACAAGATGAAATAAATAAATAATTATTATTGAAAAAAATAAGTTTTAAAATTTTTTAACTCCAAGTTTTTTATATTTAGCTTTATACATCAGAAAATATAGAAAGTTTCATTAGAAACGTTGTATTTTTTAAAACTAAAAATAGTCTTTCACATGATTAGTGTCTTTTATATTAGCTTCACTTTCCGATTTAAATACAATATCAAATTTAGTTGATAAAGTAAAATATACTAAAAGATCGATTTCTGGTGATAAAAATATTTTTTCCATATTTTAAAATCATATTGATAAAAATTTGCAATATATAGAAAATTATCCTGTATGCTATTTTGAAATTTTTAAATTTGATATAATCAATTTTACTATATATTTATAATAAAGATGTTAATCTACATCAACGTTTTCCAAACTATGAAGCTGACTAGTCTAATGGGAGGCTGGAATATTAAACACAGTGATCAATTTTCCAAATGATTGCTAAAGATTTAAAAATAACATTCTAAAAAAGAAATAACACAAATATTGTTAATAGCATAATTACTTACTTGTCAAAATAGTAGGTAATTTAGAAATTTAATTTTTAAAGAACAATAAAAAAATAAATCAAATATCATCAATTGAAAAACTTATTAGTATCGAAATCCTAATATAGTTAATTTAATTATTAATTTTTTTTATTTTAAAATAACTTATATGGGTGTAGAAATTTCTTATAAATTAAAATTTAAGTTTCTGACAGAATATAATACTTTGTCAAGCAAAGCTTTAAAAGTACTGCAGCCGTTCACAAACATCATATTCATGTGAAACATGATTTTCTGCATTAGCTGCAAAGAAATCAAAATATCGAGTTCGTTTAGTTGCAGAAAAAATGATAGGAGTAGCTATCTCGTCAAAAACAGAGATTTGATCAACTTTGTGTGAATGGACAAGCACACTCATCTTATTAAAAGATTATAATCAAATATTGTTATTTTCTTTATTTGTTTGCCTTAGTTTGTATTAAAAAATGTTTTTGCAATAAAATTTTTTTGTTTTGTATTTTTTTATAAAATGAAAGTGAGGCGTAGTATAATAAAATATTTTAAGAGAGGCAGGGTAAAATAAATTTTGGAAAACATTGATTTATATACTCATTTTTTACAAATAATAAAGAATAATTATTGATCTCATATAAATAACATCAATAACTATTTTGGAAGTGAAAGAAATATACTTTTTATTACTTTTCTAACTTCACATTTTATTATTTAAAAGCATATAAAATAAAAAAATATTATCAATTTTATAAGATTAATAAAGAAATTATAAATTCTTAATTATTGTATAAAATTTTAATTTTCATGATATTGTAAAATAAATAATGATATATTTTCTTTAAAAAAATCAATCATTTTAAAGAAAAAAGTTTAAATTTCGATAAGAATAAATTTACATGTAGAATTTTAAATTTCCTTTTTAAAAAACTTGCTGGAATTTTCACCGTATTTTTTTGATTAAAAGTTGTTTTATAGATATTCGAAATATTGTCAAAAATTTCAATTATTTAGATCATAATTTAGCGTAAATTTTATTTTACATTGATAAATTCCTTGTAAATAAAACGATAATTAATTCTTGAATTTTAATCATTATTAATATTGCAAAAAATCAGATCGAAGAGCTCATAAAAATTACCAAACTTTCCGTACTTCTATTTGTAAAAAAAAACATTGGATGGACCTGCTCGTCTAACACCAATAACATCTTTTAATTTAATAAATTTATGAGTTATAATGATCGTTGCATTTTTATACGTAATTTTATACGTAAAAGTAATTTTTACAAGCCATGCGCACCAATGAACGAATCTATCTCGGAGTGTTCCCCTGTTATCCGAGGATAACGATAAGTATTCCTAACAGGAATGTTTTTTTATTATTATTTAAAGTATAATTTTAAACAGGTTTGAATGCTTAGACAATTATTTTTATCAGTTATCTTTTCGAAAAATAAAAAATCTATTGATTGATTAGTATGTAATTTTTATTTATACTAGACAGATCATAGTTACTTCTTGAAATTTATGTGCTTCAGCAACTGGTATAATTTTAAAAAAAATGTTATTATAATTTTAAAATTAAATTTTTTAATCGGTTTTTATTTAGAATTTTTAAATGCATTATTGAAGACTTAGTCAAGAAAATTAATAATTTTTCAATAATTAAAATTTAATTTTCGAATAATTTCTTCTCACGTTTTTCTATTTTGATATCTGTTCGAAATAATTGTAAATTAAAGATACAGTTAATTGGTTATTAATATTTGTTCTATATTTTCAAAATTTTTATCAATATAATTGTTATTCGATTTTCTGCTCAAAATTATTTAGAATTAGATTTCCTTTTAAAATTAAATTATAAATTATTCTTGAAATGTAATAATTTTTTATAATTAATTCTTTTAAAATTAAATTTATTAATAAATTTATTTATAACTTTTTATTTTATTTTAATTTGTTTAAATTTATGTAATTAAAACTATGTTTTTTTTGCATAAATTTTTAAATGAACGATGCTAATCAGTATATGATTCAGGTCGGAGACTACGACCAAAACACTTATATTATTCAAGATGAAAACGGGCTTCCATTACAGTATGATGGAAATGCAATAATTCCAGGTAACATTCCAAACGAGAGCAATGTTTTAACTGATTCACATTGGATTCAACAAAATTCAATGAGAAATGCCAACCTTATGACGAATCAAGCATTTATAAACGCTGATTTGGTATCAGTAAATGGAAACATGATGAATTTGGATACCCGTTTTACACCTTCGACAATGCTTTTCAGTTCAACGAACGGAAGTCACTTCGATCAGGACAGTTTACGATTAGCACCGGGGACCGTTGGTAGAGGTAGACCAAGAGGAAAAAAACCATCAAGAGGGAATTTCCCTGTAGTTCCAATCGATTTGGTCCGCCAATTGGGGATAGAACAACAGGTAATTCTTCAACCACCAGTTCCGATTGCAATGAAAAACAAAGCAATTCAAACATCAGCTATACAATCGTCCAAGAAAACCCAGTGTATCGACACCGAATCTAGTGGAATGACTATCAGTAGCAAAACTATGGAAGGGAACACCAAATATATTCATGTACCTGTGTTTGTGCCCATTCCAGTACCAGTTTATATTCCAGTGCCAACTTTCATTCGAGAGAATTCTAAATCGAGGTCGTTTACCACAGAAACTGACAGGAAATGAAAACATGATGCAAAGTTAACCAATACATTGATTTATTATTCGATTAAAAATACATATTTGAAGCTGTCTGTTTGGTTTTAGTTTTATTTAAAACTTATGAATATTCATGATTTTCACATGGATTTTGTATATAACCTGTTAATCCTGGAAATCATAATTTTAATTACAATTTTAAAACTATTTATTATTAATTAATTTTTCGTTTAATAATTACATATCACCATGATAATACTTATTAAATGTTTTATTAATGATTGAGTTACTTCCGGATCCATCCTTTTGGCGCAGTATTCTGTGGCGTATTTTTAATCGTCAAATTTTGGAACTCATTTTTTTAGTGTTTGATAAAGAAATAATATATAAATTGTAAAACATATACTATTTTCAAATCATTGGCGTAATTTTTTAAATATTTAAAAATGAATATAATTTTGTCATTTTAACTTCAGAATTTTTCATTATGAAATGATTTTTTAGTTTTGAACTAATGTGAAATGTAAATTCAATACTTTTTTTTGGTTTCCATTAGTTTTTATTTACATGTAAATATTTTTCGCTCCGTATTTCTCACTGAAGTCATCAATGTATTTTAGATTCAAAAGAATACTTACGAGGGTCAATGATCATAATAGACAATGCAAGAATCAATAGAAGTGATCGTGAGGGAATCATTTCTGGATTTGAATTGATTTTGAAATTCTTATACTCCTATCCCTATATGCTTAATCCAATAGAAAATTTTTCTTCAAAGATTAAAATATGTGTAAGAAGTTTGCTTGGGTTCGATTTTGGTGGTGAAAGAACTCTACGAATTCTGATAATGGAAGCAATTGGTGATGTTACTAAGGGAGATTGCAGTAATTATAATATTGTTTTGATGCTGATACTAGGGATTATGGCAAGTGTGGTAACTGGAGAACGATATGTCAGTTAAAATATATTTTGAAATGTTTATTAGTTTGATTTTTTTGTGAAATAATAAATATTCTTTGTATTTAAATATTTTATTAAAATGAAAAATTATCAAGTTAAAATGAAAAAAAATATGTTCCTTTTTAAATATTTAAAAAATTAAGGTAATTATTTGGAAAATTATATATAATATTTGCCTGAAAAGTTTGTTTGTTTGTCGGTCACGTTTTTCAATGAAATCGCGGAGGAACCAGAGAGAATCCATTTAAGATCGTGGTCAATCTGGATAGCCCGCGCCAATAAAATTCTGTCGGTATAGCGCCTTCGCTGAAAGACGCCCGGAAGTCGATGAAATCGATAGAAAACCGTTCAAGTCGTTATATGGTGAAATTAACTCCGACTTCATTGTTATTAGGTGGGGCCTATTTCGAAAATTACCGTGAATTTTATTAATTTAAATTATCTAACGAATCTTGAGGCAAAATAGGTGGGGACTGATATCGACGTTAAAGTCATTTAATTTAAGTTAATTAAAATCACTTATTAAAAAATTATTAAATATAAGTAAAATAAATAAATAAAGGATTTTTTGAAACGAAATTTAAGAATTATTTAAAAATTATAAAATATTTACTAAAAGTTATGAAAAAAATTTTAATATTTTTTTAAAATTAAAATAATTTATTAAATGCTTTTTAAAAAATAGCAGATTTAAATATTGTACATAAATGAGTGCCAAACACACGTTTAAGTTATTTTTTCCATTAATCTATATTCTTAAATGTTTTTAATTTAATTCTAGAAAATTATTTTGAATTTTTAAGTATTATATATTAGTGTCGGAATCGTTTATGTGTGTTATCGATTAGAATTGGCAAAAATGTAATACTAAAAATATTTTTACAAAATGAATGAATTTTTATTGGAGGCCAAACATACAGTGGCTAAACCTGATGTACCGTAAAATTTTAGCAATAAATTATAATCGAAGTAATATAATAAATTATAATAATTACAATTTAAAAATTAAAATATAAACTTTCAAAGACGAAAATTCAGCTCACCCGTCATATATGACGGGGTTTTTACTAGTACTAATGACTTGGATAACTATACAATTTTTTTAAAATTAGACAAATTTTTTTAATATACTTTTTTTAAAGAAAGAAAATTACAATTAATAATTTATTTATGAACGTAAGGTGTTCCGGCTGCCGAATTTGCAATATTTCTGGCCATATATCTAAAGTATCCCAAACAGTCACTTTCTATTATTTGTCTAACTTCATTCGTAATCATTTCAGGCAAATTAAAGTTAATATTATTAGCCAATTTAGCCCAAATACCAGATTTTATTTTTGAAAATGCATTTTCAATCGGATTCCATATTTATGAATAAAGAGAAAGAAAATGGAATGTGAAATGATATTTTTCAGTTTTACTTTGCAATTTTTGATGGGAATGAACTCTTGTATTGTCCAATATAAAAATGCTTTATGTATTTTCTCAAAAATTTAAACATGATTGCAGAGCTTTTCTAAATGCTCTTCAAAAACATTAGAATTTACTGTATTGCTAGTTACTTTACAATAACTCATTTTACAATAAATTTTACAATAACTCATAGCGGCAATGACATAACATTGATCTACCTCGAGTTCTAAGCACCAATGAATTATTTCTTGTTCCTTTTTTGGATCTCCCATATGAACGTTGCATATGAAGATTAAAAGAAGATTCGTCAATGTAATAAATCTTTGAAAAGTCAGATTCAAAGTAGTTATTAAACCACAAAGTGTATTCTCTTCTAAGATCAATGCTTCTGGCAGCATTTACCCTATCAAATTCTTTGTGTCTGAGCTTCCTTGTAATACCAATATCATCAATTCCTTTATTGATTGTAGATAAAGAAATTTTTGTATTAAATGATTGAGTAATTTTTAATTGTAACTTTTGATACTTACAGAAAAATGTCCAATTTGAAAAAATATGGTATATACTTGTGAGGAATGTTTTGAATTGTGTATTGATATTTGTGCATGTAGAATGTTGATTCGGATTGTGCCTCTCCTACACAGATGGATGATTGATATTTTCTTTGATTCTTACTAATTA
>MQRK01061108.1:0-12924 GCA_001938485.1 Girardia tigrina
GTTCCTTTCGGAACAAATCTCGTTTCATTTTCCGGACTCTCATCGGTTGTGATAGGATTCACCTCTGGAGATTTCATGCAGTCAAGGACTGGTCTCGGGAGTCCTTGACTGAACGAAATTGGAGTGTTACAGTCAACTGCTGCTGTATCTTCAAATGAATCAGACTCGCCCTCTTCCGAGTCTGACTCATCGCTAACTTCAATCGTCCCAAAGAGGGGCTCCATTTGTGACGATCTCTGGGTTGAGGTTATCATTTCAGGAGCACTATTTTGGTTNACTTCTGTTTTAGGTTGGTGGAATTTGATCTCCTCCTCACCGACCATACTTTCCGTCTGTCGTCTATTCAAGCTACTACTAATCACGTCATGTACTATCATACTATCACGGATGTACTTTTGATCTTCTTTTGATCGTTTCCTTGTGTAGTACGAGTTTCTCCCACTCCTTCACTTATCAGATTTTTTTATCATGTCTCTTTCGTCGACTGTAATTCTTTTCTCTTCATTCCTTTTACATGTACTCATTTTTTAGATTACTTATGTTTTTTTTGTGTTTTGTGTGCTTCATAAATTGTATTGTTGTACAACCCTTGTGTCATTTTATGAGTCGCTGTGATTTTATTTTTTATTTGTCTTTTATGTCGGGTAATCTATGAGATTACCGAAGAAGTAATGTAATTAAAAGTCAATAAAGAAAATTGTCAAAAAGAATAAAGAAAATTAAAGACATGGAAAAAAAATGATTGTAGTATCAAATTATTTTAATTTATTATAATTTCATATTTGAATCTGAATTCAAAATATTAAAAAATCAATTAATGAAATCAATCACAAATTACTTACCGACGATTTTAATTAACAACCGCATAACTTTATAAAAGAAAAAAACTATCCATCCTATTTTGATATATCATATTGGATTATTGCTTGGAATCAAACTATTATCATAACGAACTGTTGTTCCAAATTTGACAATATTATAGTAATTTATCGCTCCAGTTTTGACAAATACAACTACTGACTATTGTTTACAAATTTGACAAGTATTTTTTTGCAATTTGTTGCGTTGATTTTTGACAGTCATTTGTTTTACGGTTACAATATTGTGATTAATATTACACTGATTACTGATTACTCTTATTTTTGTTTTTATTTAATATTAGTAAGTTTACTTAATTAAATCCAAAATAAATTAAACCCAAAAATAAATTACCCAAATAAATTAAACTTTGAGAGTATGGAGATTTCCTCCAAAATTAAACTGTAGTATTTGGAACTGTAAAAGCGTGGGCATACCTAGAACAGCCGCATCACAGATACCTTGAACGATACAATTTTCTGTCGAAAATTGACTATGATTGCCGATGTGTAGATGAATTTTCGCTTTTCCAATCACCTTTATAAGTGATCCACTTATAGATTGAGCTTTTTGATCGGTGTGGATAAGGTTTTTAATGCCACAATTTTGAGCGATATCTTCACGTAAAAGAGATAACTCACTTCCAGTATCAATCAACCAATCTATCTTTGTTTATTAACAAAACCTGTGACATATTTCCAATTTCCTTGGTAATCTTTAAGAACTGATGATAATATCACACCAGAAGATTGCACTGCTGATGCCTTTTTGTTCTTGCATACTGACTTAAAGTGACCTTGAATATTACAGTTTCTGCAATACTTTTTTAGCCGGGCAATCCTTGTGTCCGTGTATTGACTTTGACCAACACCAATAACAATTACGATCATGAAAAATCGTCTTCTTTACGGCCGAAATTTCAAGCATGGATAAATTAACGTCTGAAATTTGGTTATTGATGCTTTCCATGGCATTGATCGAGGATTCTTCAACTAAAACCACGGCAATAGTATTATCTAAGTTGAACGCTTTGATATCTTTATGAAATAGCACGAAACTATGGCATACAGCTTTGAGGTTTGCTCGAGAGTATAATCCTTGAGCAAAAGCGTAACGCAATGCTTCATCAGATAACGATGCTGGAAAATTGCAATACTGGATGATCTGTCTCAAAGTACTGACAAAATCATGAATTGATTGATTTTGTGATTGACTTGATGAGTTAAAGTGAAGTCTCTCACTTAAAATATTTTGGCCTCCATTGAACTTTGTTGAGATAAAGTTTTTTGCACGTATATACGGTGTCATATCAGCCTTTATCTCACCTTCAGTTAAATCGGCTCAAACAACATCATCATAGTACCTTGAAGTTTTCTCTGTGACGCATAATAAAAATATGTTCAATTTGTTTTCCTCGGTCAGCTTTGTAACGCGTATAAATGCCTCAGTCGAATCACCAGTTAATTGAGGCGGATTCATTTTCATCATCGTCATTTATTATTATTGTGAAAATATTTGTATTAGAAAAGATAAATAGATTCTATAACTTTATTTCACAATAATAATAATAATACATGTAATTTGAAATGTGCAATTATATGTGAATATTAAAACAAATATTTAATTGATAATTCAAATACTGCAGTTAGATCGGGAATTTGAGATAAATCGAAAGATGGAACGGCACAGATAAATCTAAGGAAACTTTACAACTATCTTCATCATCATAATTCTTTTAGTTTGTTGTTTTCTTTAACTTCTTTCTCTTTCTATTGTGATGATTGTTTATTAATATTTATAATTCAATTAAATTATTATTCTAGTTTTATTTTATTTATTCATTTAATCTAACCGTCTTATAAAGGTGACTTTACAGATTGAATATCAAATATATAATCAGTCAACTCCATTTTATAATAGTATTGAAAAACATATTGGCGCTCCTAATAATCGAAAAACAATTTCAATATCATTTTGCGAATTAATATTAAATATGGGAGTCCTCAAAATGATTTGCGATATCTTTTCTACTAATTTATAATATACGAGTATTTTTTCTTCGACAAAAGAATTTAAAAAAATAGTTTGTGAAACATTCCACGTATACTACTTGTAATCTAAAAAAGAACTAAAACAGTTAGAATAAAATAAAAAGGGGTAGAGAAGAATTTAGGGTCCTTAAAATGAATATTAAATAAAAAATATTACACACATAATTTAACAACTTTAATATCAGATGATAGTTTATTAACAAAATAAATATGCTTACGTTTTCTTTGAATCACAACTAGATATTAATATATTCAAAAGTATTATAAATCTAAAATAGAGAAAACAAGGTAAGTTTATTCCACGTAATTACATTATTTACAAAATTATGATAAACATGTTTAAATTATAAAAAATAGACAATTATTAAAACACATTGTCTTGTTATTGAAATGTAGATCGAAATTCAAGATGTTTTTATTATTTACTAACTGAAAGTGGTAAAGTTAGGTAAGATATAAAGAAAGATCATAATATAATTGTTTTTATGAGGAATCTTAAAACTTATGTCGATATTTGAAAACATCGCATCACTGATGTATGTTACGTTTATTTCTGTCTTCATAATTTTAAAACTGAAATTTTAAGAAACACAAAATTGAAACAAATATTTCGGCTTCTTTTTCTATTTTTATAATTTTTTTGCTGGTCTTTAATATTAAAATAACTTCCATATCTTTTTTTATAAACATTAAAAAGCTTTCTAATTTGGGAAATATATTTTTATTTATCTTAATTAAAATTGTTTACGAATAGCTTTAATTTCAAAATTAAATTTAATCATCGTTACTTTTAACAACCTTGACTACGTTTCGAAATTCAAAATCCTATTTTCTATGTGTTAGTTCAATTTTATTTTTATCATTTTTATGTTCCATTTTTTGCCGTTTTCTCGCAATTGGAGGTCTAAATAATTGTGCGAACATATTAATTTAAATGTGAAATTAACTTATTATGAATTAACTGATGTTTAAAAACACAATGTAAATTTTGAAAAAAATAATAAATTCAAATGTTATTGATTTGTTTTTTCATCCTTAAATAAAATTAATTGTGAAGATATTTAAATTGCCAAATCAAAGTCTCATTTTAACCCCAGTTAGAGTAATTTATCCCTGTTTCCAGACCACTGAATTAAGACTTCACTGGTATTGCGTAACGTAACATAATAAAACATATTGTTCACCAATAAAATCAGCAATTTGCATCAAGTCTAAAAGATTGTAAATAGTTTAATGTAAGAAGGCATTCTTGTGTAATTTTAATAGACTCATGTATTTTTACTCCATTTTTAACAACTTTACTAAAATAACAAAGGATTTAGCTTTATTATAAGTTATTTAATATTTAAATTACAAAATCGTTTTTGGACGATTAAAATTAATTTTTAAAACAATTCATGTAAACTTTTACGTATATTATATAAATTACTTAAAAATTATAATATATATAATTATATATATCGCAAATTAGAAAACTGAAAGCAAGAACTCACTTTATAATCACATTTAACATTATCCAAATAAATATAAAAAGATGATATTGATATGCATAATGCTTTACAGTTTTTATAAGTATGATTGACCTATTAATATGATTTATGACCATATGATTACTTTTGTGTATCTGCCCGACTACCGGTCCAGGCGTGGTTTTATGACGATACGGTGAAAATGCGATATGCAGTTTTATACTTTAATTTAATTTAATATTCTTTCTTGAGTTTTGCTCATTGTTTCATGAACATTTAATTTTTTCTATCGGTGTTGTTACAAATACATATTGATTTGTTCACTGATCATAGTTTTGGATCGGAATATATGAGTCGGCACTCATTATCATCTGGTTAATCTGTCTGAAATCATTAAAGTACTAGACATAATCAGATAGATATGTATGGATGGATCATTTGGCCTGCTTACTTTATTTAAAACTGTGTGATAAGACACTATAAAGACATTCAAATCATTTTTTCAAAAATTAAAAAATTGTTCGATTGTTATAAATTTAAATTTTTTTATTAATTATTTGATTAATATAAAGTGAACGAGAAAATAGCAATGTTAAAAATAATTCAAAAAAGAATTTAAATCCTTTTGAATTTATCAAATCAATATAAAAGTACAATAAATGTACTCATTGTACAATTAATTTAAACTCGTCATATAACCTTATAAAAGAAGAGAGTAAAATGACTGTCAAAAAGGCTTTGGTGTTCGCCAAAAAATTATGGGTGTAAGATCAAGGATTACTGTGCAATTATTTTACTAGTATTGCACATTCGTTTGAGTGTGGGAGCTTCTTGTCGAACAGCACTTGAGATTAGTTCAAGTTGCGTCTGGTTTTAAATTTAAATACTTAATAAAATATCAATGAAAAGCAAATTAATGATATCGTAAGTAATTTAAACAAATTTAAATTGACATAAAATAAGATAATATTAAATTGAATAGTTTGATTTTTGATTAATTTTAACAGTTTGATCTAATTATTTATGCTGATTCAAACATATGAGTATCAAAATAAAGTGGCCAATATGAATTTTTTTGGATATGTTATGTTATTTTTTATTGTTATAAAAATGCTAGTTAAGTAAAAAGGGGATTGATTTCCGTCAAAGTGTAAGAAATGTATGGTAATATTTATGTAACTAGAAAAATAAACGTCATATATGACGGGTAAGCTGAATTTTCGTCTTTGAAAGTTGCTGTTTTTTTTAAATCGTATTTATTATAATTTATTTATTGTTTCAAAAATATTTTTATTTTTTATTTAATTATCTTCTTACAATTTTAAGTAGATTATTAAGCGTGAGGCACAAACAAACAAACATTATGTAAATATATGTTATACTAAAAAATATCATTTATTAATATGATTGTAGAAACTAAGAAATATCTCAATAGCATCAACAATAGATAAACAAGAGATAGTTGAAGGAATTTTAATTAAAACTAATGCATAAATAGACAGTTGGTTGGATTCAAATGATATAGGTAATCGACAACTATACAACTAGCAGTTGTAGAGAGAGGAATTGAAAGTTGGAATGACTGAATGAATGGAGGTTTTTGAGAATTATTCAGGAACATTTTGTCGAAGTCCTCCTAGCAAATACTTTCATTAAATCAGGATTTTAAATTTTGCTTGTGATAATTTATTCGATTTTTATTAATGATTTATATTATAATTTTGGTAATTATTGCCATGAAAATATTGATGGTAATTTTTAACACTAGCAATCATTACATCATCACGTATATAAAATTATTTAGAATACTCATACTATCACAATTATTTGAATATCTTGAAGTAGTAAGATATAATCCTTAAACATAATCAACATCCTAATTTCTTTTTAGAATATTCGTCGTCCGTTTTTTAAGACAATTTTATGTCTTCTTTACTAATAATTTTTCTACATAACGTTATGGCATTTATTCGATTTGTACAATGTCTTGATCGAGAACAAGAACATATTTTCAAATAAATGTTGTTTAAGTTATTAAAATTTATTTTATTTCCCTTGGATAATATGTTTTGATTCAATTGAAACTATAGTTTTTCTTTTTAGGTTACTGTCATTCAAACATATAGATCCCAATTTATTATAAGGATAATAAAAAGGATAATAATAAGGAGTAATAATAAAAGGATAATAATACGGATAATAAAACCATTCAATGTGTTCGATAAAAGCAATCATTTTTTAAATCAAAAACTCTAATTAATCGGTTTAATATCCGAAAACACTCATTATAAATTAATACATACAGATATATTTTAAGACTTCATAGACACTGACTAAATCTCCAGAACGAACAGTGAAAACATTGTTGCAGGATAAAGATAAACAAATTGTGATATTGTTTTTGTAAAAAGTTACAAAATTTGAGATTTAAATTCTTTGAAAAAGTATTGTGAGTTTTATCTTAATCTGACTTGTTAAAGCGACATACATTATTATTATTTTTAAATTATAACTTTCACGATTTAAACATTTTTTACAATATTTAATTTAAAACGCAATTTGGATCTGAAAAATTTTTAATTTAAAATTTTGCGTGTTTTTTCGCGACATTCGGCAAAATTTTTAACAATTGTACTATCTTATATACAGTAAAACCTCTATAAGTTGAAAGGCGCGGTGCAGAAATTTTAATTCAACTCATGGAGAGTTTTAAGTTGAAGAAAATATACTCCTATATCACAACTATTGAATATGGCAAGAAGAATAAGAAGTGTATTAATAAATTTATTTATTTTCTAATGATCCATGAATAAAGAGAGGTTTGTCAAAGAGTTTTCATACACTTTAGCTGAGCTTTTTCAAAATTTTATTCCGAAGCCCATCACATCTTCAGATAACGTTGGTACTAGTCGTAATATGAAATTTCTGAATTTTTGCAAACAATAAAGAGCTTCGGGTCATGAGATGCCTTTTTCAAAATCTGTTTTATGCTATTTTTTTACTTTCAGTTTACATAAAAGTATAAAAAACGGTTTTAAATACAAATTAAAACTGCAGTTTTAAATGCAAATTAAAACTGCAGTTTTAAAACTTATATTATCATAAGGAGTTAAAAAATTGTTTTCAAAAATTCTGGTTTTTTTAAATTACAGAATTTTTAACTTTGGAGATTTTACTATATATATATATATATATTGTTGAACTAAGTAATCATCATTATTGGGAGAAGAACTCGTGTGAGGCATTATTGATCAAATCACTTAACCCATTAAATAATGTACAAACAACGCTCTATTTCACTTTGTTGAAAGTATTTAATTACATATTACATAAGATGATTACATGACAACTATATAAAGTAGTACAATTGTTGAATATTTTTTTGAAAATCAGAAAATGTTCAAAGACTATTTCACATTTTGTCAGTCAATTACAATATTTAAATAATATATGAGTAATATTAAATTAATTACTCACAAATTACATAAAATAAATTTATTAAGAAATAAAAAAAAATTAAATTTGCGCAGTAAATAAAATAATCTTTAAAATTACACAGTAACTAAATTTATCCTTCAAATTACACAAGTAAATAAATTAATCGCAACATTTAAATAAATGTGATATTATATATTTTACATTACATTTTTCAAAATTGAATAAAAATTTACCATGTTTACAGGTGATCAAGTTAATAATTCAGGCTATAAGGATTTTCTAACATTTATTTAAAATACAACAAATTACTCAATAATTTGAAACTGTCACAAATTTTCGGAATATTAAAATACAGGAGATTTCATTAAGAATACCTTGGATCCATTAATATATTATAATTATAAATAAAAATATGTTCTTATAAATATTTATATACATCTAATAATCCTCACATCATCCTTCTTTAAAAGCTTTCAACCATTCTATATTCCTGTATATAACTCAACCTGATTTAGTTATCAATTCAACACTACGGTCTTGTCTTTTATGAATAATTTTGTATAGTCCTTCACATCGATAAGTACGCTTTTGTCTATATTCTATCTTAACAAACACGGTATCATCTTCGTTGAATATTCGCTTTTGTTTTTCATCCGACAATTTATTCATTTCCATTTGTTACACATTCGATTACTTTTTTTATTATCTACGTCATATTGACGAGAGCCATCTAAAATCACTTCCGTAGGACTGAATCCTATTGTACTTTGTTTTGAAGCATTAATACTGAGCTCAATTTCTGGTAAAAGCTCCCTCCAGTTTGTCTTTCTGCATTCTTGTAATGCGCCATTTATTGCATCTCGTACCTTTCAAAACTAACGTTCAATTATTCTGTATACATTGTGATTATAGGAACTTGAAAACACAAGTTTAATCAACATTGATTTTGTAAAATCTGTAAACGCCTTTGATTCAAAAACCTTCCCATGATGTACATGGAGGCATGCAGGAGACCCAAATCTAAATTTCCAACGTTTCAAAATCGTATTGATGACTGTTATTTCTTCTTGGTTGCTCACTGCGGTCAAACTTATATATCTAATAAACCTATCAATTATTCCTAGAATATATTTCTTTCCCTTTATTACAGGCATCGGTCCACAAAAATCCATGTAAACATCCTCAAAGGGACAAGATGATATTAACGAATTCGTCTCTTCTTTTGTTTGTCATGTATAAGTTTTTCCTTTCTGAGATGAACTACAATTGCGCACTACTAATTCTACCATTTTCGTAAAATGTTCCCAGGGATATTCATCCTTTATTAAAGAATGTTTTTTTACTCCGGCCTGAAATAGAAACCTATGAAAAAATAAAATACATTCTTTTCTCATCGTTTATGGAATGAAAATTCTTCCATTCAATGATCGAACACAACCTGACTCAATTCTAAATTTTTGATTGTCCTGTGAGTTAATGTTCGATTTTGTTTGCGATTTCATTGACATGGATTTCTTTCTTTTCCTTTTTTCTATTATTATTTTAATGGATTCTGGCGATTAAGTACAGTGTTAGAAAATATGACATTAATTCAACCTTGTTCCATTTATGAGCAATAATTTTGAAATCATTTTCACGATCTTATTGAAATAGACGCTTGAAAAATCTGAAACTTTTCAATATGATATAATCCTGTAGATATTAAATTAATGACGTAGGCCGACCGAAAGCTTTCCACAATCGTTCCTTGAAATTTGAAATTTTCGGATCCACTGATTCATATGTAATAATTAAATATTTATGAATGCTTTGACGACGATTCACTGGATTGCTTCATTGATCTGCGCCACTTCAAAGATGCGTTTGCAATCTCCAATAAAAGTATCAATTTCTTCTTTACCGCTGAATGTATTTGGAGCTAAGTTGAATGCAACATTTTGCAAGATCGCCATATAAGAATTTTCTAAAAATGTAAAAAAAAACATTTTTTTCATTTAAAAAACAAACAAAAAACAGCCTTTGTTTTTTTCGTTTTTTATGTTTTTTTCAGAAAATAGCAAAATACTGTTTGGTCCATACCTATAAAATATATAAATAAAAAGTTTCCAGATTTCATATTATAATTACAAATTAAGAGATCATACAATAGTTAAAATAAACATAAGTAAATTTTTCCACATGTTCATCCGTGAGTCTGTTTCGACTTGAAGTATACACGTTGCCCATTACAGACCAGCAACGTTCACTGACTTCTGAACTTGTGGGTATATTTTAAACAGTCACGGCCAATTTATCACCATGTCACAGAATCCATAAGTGTAGCATCTTCCCAAATTTCAGGCGTAGAAAATACACCTGTCTGTGCTTTGTATGTCAGCATTTGCGACCATATTACATTAAATTCTTTTGGTATATTTTCCTGCAGGAATTTTCTGAGACGCATGAACTCATGATCTACGAGTTGATCGCCTCTCCGACTAGGATCCAAAACATGAGCTAGAATGAAAGGTGGATGACATCAATAAGAAACAATTATTGTTATTAATAAATTGCAAAAACTTGTGTACCCACGAGCATTATTTCATTGGTTAAGAAACTTCGACGCTTTTAAAATTTTTCTCGAACACTGTTATTAAAATCTTTGTCTCTCATTACATTTTTGACGCAGATTTTCTTGTAATCGTTAGAGTTTAAGATAAATTTGTTCTTGAGAAGGTTCATCTGACTCAAAATTTGATAATGCAAAGATAAAAGGTTCATAGAAAGACTCCACAAACTGAAAGCCGTTCAAAAAAGAAGAGCTGTTGTCGTCTGCATCAAGCAAAATATTTCGAATTTCGTTGTCTTTAATAGAGCCTATAAAGTGTAAAAAAGTAGTCCAGTATCAATATATACGTAAAAAGATTGTCATACCTGCAACTCCAAAAAATGCCTCTTTGGAATCCAACACAGACTTGATCATTTCATGGATACTCCCCCATCTTGTCTGAGTATACTTGTGAAGAGCGATGATTTTACCAAGACGTCTTTGCTGTTGGTCTTTTAAGTCACTTTTTGGAATGTGATGGTTGGAAAAGTAAGACACTACACGATCACATTTTTGAAGAGTTTGAAAAAGTGGCAAATTCAGGAAATCTTTTACAAGTAAATGAATGCCATGAGATGCGCAACAAACACATAACACGTGTGGAAAACGTGTTTCAACAAATTGCCAGGCTGCTTTCATATTGACAGCGTTGTCAGTGACTACATCCACAATTTTTGATGGTTCATTCTCAATGATTTCACGTAATTTTGCACCAATAAAATCACCTGAAAAAGTGTAAATTGCACTTTAGCTAAGACTATCAAAAAAATTAAACGATTATTTATTTGTATGAGAATCACCAGTTGCATTGATTGCTTTGAGGAAAAAAGACTTATGCGTAGCTAAAACAAAGTTCACGATAGAGTCGCCTTAAATATTGCTCCATCCATCGATGATTAGAGTCATATTTTCGCAATTTGGAATAAATTTGTCCACTTACTGTTTTACATTCTCATAACAGGTGTTCAGAAGTGGAGTGGACAGATCATATCTCGTCGGAATGTGATTTTTGAAAGACGGTCGTAGGGTTTCAATCCAGTTTATAAAGTCTTGACTTTCCACTAAGGCGAAAGGCAAATTATTGGAATAGATCATCATTGTCAAAGCCGTCTTTTACTTCAAAATTTGCCGTTCTGTCATTATATCAACAAATTTGAGAATTGACGACGACGAAAGATTAGATTTTGTAATCACATTATCACTAGAGGATGTATGAAAAGGTGATACTATTGATTTCGGACAGCTTTGAGACGATATAGTAGAAGCGCCTTCTTGAATGAATTCTGAAGATAATTGTGCCTGGGATAATGAATCCAATGACTGTGTGGCATTGTTTTCATTATTTTCAACAACGTCAATTGAAAGGCAGATACTCAAATGGCAATTGTTCACATGTTCCAGTCTAGTGGTGCTAGGCGCAGTGAGGCACTTATTGCAATTTTTGCATCTGAACGTCGTAGTTTTTTTCTCTTTATTATTTGATTGTACTACAAAACTTGACAAAACAGATAAGGAGTTGTTGCGAGTCATAAAAAACCTAAAATCATCATTTAAAAATTAATTAAAATGATAGTACAAGTACTTCAATGTATTCTATTTGCTTGTCTAAAATTAAAATATTTAAAACAAAAATTGACTTTTTGTAACAAAATATGGTTGTTTTTTAAAAATAATTTTTAAGTCTATAAAAAACGTGTTTGTTTTTGTTATAAAAAACGTTTTTTTTGTTTTTTCCATCCATAGGATTTTCCAACATTTATTCAAAATACAATAAATTGCACAATAATTTGAATTTTTCAAAAATTTTCTGAATATTAAAACACAAGAGATAAATGAAGAAAACTTTGGATTCATACATATATAGTATACAGTGAAACTCGGATATCTCGAACTCGGTTATCTTGAATACACGGTTATCTCGAAGAAATTTTCTGGTTCCAAGTTTTTCTCTATATTGTTTTTTTATCTTATTTAATCTGCAATCTCGAAAACACGGATATCTCGAAACAAATTTACATAAAATTTTGTTAAATTTGCACGTATATCTCGAATTTTTATAATTTAAATGTATTTGTTTTATAAATAGTGGTTATATTCTGTGTTGGGTTCGTGATCTATCCAGCTGCCATATAGTTCATAATACAAAATATCGAGCTGTCATTTCTGCCAGCGGACACTATCTCTAAAACCCAACCCATGGATGGTATCATCAAAACTTTTAAGCATCAGTCAAGTGAGAATTTCTGAATTAAAACAGCATGAGATTCTAGTCAACGGTAAATTTAATTACAACCTCGGTTATCTCGAATTTTTTCGTTCCCCATCGAATTCGAGATATCCGAACTCTACTGTCATTATAAATAGAAATATGTTATTATAAATATTTATATAGATATCATTATCCTCACACAGACGATGAAGAAATTATTTCAATTTTACGAGGTTCGTGTAACAAAAAGGCGGTTTGTTATATAAACTAACAAATGGCGACACAGTCTAATAAGGTTTGTTAATGAAGAAG
>MQRK01061161.1:0-11439 GCA_001938485.1 Girardia tigrina
TACTAATACATACAAACAAAAGTTGGGACCTGTAAACCCTTTTAAACAGCAGTCTTTTGCACGGATATTTCATTTTCTTGCATAAGCACAACTTTTTAGGCATGTTTGGAGAAAAAAAAATTTTCGACCCACCCTAATATATAAATATAAATTTTATCTTCTTCTTAAACTTTATTAAAACTATTTTTTTCTTTCAGTTAGTATATAATGATAATATATAAATAACACTTTTGTGTATAGATGTTGTTATATCACTGTTTGGTTTGTCTGAATATGCTGATAATTCCGTCAAAATCGAGGACAATGTATTCGAATTGTGGTTAATTGTCTTTATAAATTATAATTAATAATAAAAATCATGTTAACCGAGCGCGCCATTATCACTGTATTGATCCACATCGATCGAATCGTTACCGCGGAACGCACTCGCTACAATCTGGCCGGTGCTGAGAAGCCCGGCTGTGTCACTTAGGTCACTCTGCCGTGAGGCACGCAGATACTGATTGAGGTCGATCGGATTCATTCGATCAGATTGGCTGTCTGAATCAATCACCAATCAATGAGCTTATCAAACCTCTGTGAACGTCGTTATTATTTACTTCTATACGGTACATCGTGATCGGAAAAGACACGCGAATCATTCGACCGATTTATGTTTATCAGAAACGGAGAGGAGCGCCTGTTATCTGCAGTAATTCGGAGAACGAATAATCATGATTATTATTATTGATAAACATGTTCCAAAACATTTAAAACAAAATAATCAATAATAAAATTCAATGAACAACCATGTAAAAAGTTTTATTCAATAAAATTATTCAACATTATTGTATGTGTAACTGTAATGATATAAAAATCATTATTCCGCATATGAGGAGTTAGTTGATTTTTAGTTAGCTAATCAAAATTGAAAAAATTTTACAAAATTATTTTGAATTGAAATCAAATTGATAATTATAAAAATTAATTAGAATGATAATTAAATATTTTTAAATTGGAATTGGAAAATATTATAAATTTATTTGATTTAAAATATATTATTTCAGTAGAAAAATGAGTCGATCAAAACAGATAACAGATGAAACAGTATTTCTAAAAATAATACTTTATTTAAAGAATTTTATTAAAATTTGTAAAAATTTATTTTTCAAATTTTAAATTCAATTAAGGTTATCATTAAAAAAAATTAAATATTTAAAATACAAAAATTGAATATTAAATATAACGTATTTTCAAAAATTGCAAAAATAGTAAAAACATTATAAAATGTTTTTTTTAAAAAAACGCAAAATTAAAAACAGCATATAATATTTCATTTGAAAAACAAAATTTTAAAAAACAATATAAGGCTTTAAATCAGTGTTTTTTCGGTGTGCCGACATTTAAACACGCGACAGATAATCACACGACACTTAAACACAGACATTTAAACACGCGTCAGATAAACACGATGATATATAATCACAACGACATTTAAACACACGCCAGATAAACATACGACATTTAATCATTCATTAAAACTATAATTGTAATTATGGGATGTAATTAATTTTCGCTATCCCCACTCGTCAAAATAATAATTATTTATTGTCTGTTAATTCCTCTACATAGAATATAAAGAATATTTTTATTCGATTTTAGAAAAATTTGAAATTACTAAATGTTGTAAAATTTGTTTGAGTTACAATATCTTATTATTTAACACGATATGGCGACACCGGCAGATTCTATTACTTTTAGTGTTTCCACAAAGGGACGTCCAACAGCAATCTACAAAAATTTTGAGTATGTTAAAGTTCGTAAGAATAAAAATGGAGACGTTTATTGGCGCTGTAAAATGTATCAAAGGTACAAGTGTAAAGCTCTTTTGAAAACATCAGAAGATCGAATCGTCAGTGTTAAGGAGTAAGTCATCAGAAGAAAATTTGTGAGTTAGAGTAGAAATGCAAGATGAGATTATTTATATAACATTGACGAGAATAGAAGAATAAAAAAAGAAATAAGAATAAATTAAGTAAATTAGAATTTAAATAAGATAGAGAGTTAAATTTAATAATTAGATGAAGAATAAAATAATTAGTTAAATTAAAATTTATAATGAGAATTAAATTTTATAAGTAAATTAAGAATAAATTAAAATTAGAGTTAGTTATTAATTAAGTTATTTAAATTAAAATTTATCATGAAAAACTAAATTTTATAAGTAAATTAAGAATAAATTAAAATTAGAATTTTCCGGTTTGACATTAACAAATTTTAGAAAAGATTGTTCCTCAAATTAAAATTTATAATTAACTGATTAAACAAGTTAATTATAATTAAAAAAATTGTTTGTTTATTGTAGAATAAATTTTTAGCTTTAATGCGTTGAAATTTGTATATGGCTTCGATTGGTTTGGATGATGGAGTGCCCATAAATTCTAACAGTCAGCAACAACGATCAAGAACATACTCCTCAATGTAACATCTCAACATCACTGGCTCATTTTGCTGTCGCTCGGAAGAAGGAAAAGATGGGTGAAACATCTGCAACACCAGCTGCAGTTATTGGAATAGTTTCTCATCAACTGGATGATCATGTTCTTCAAGCATTACCTAAACGCGCAACTCTTACTCGAAGTCTTCAACGCCACAGAAAAGCTGCACTAGCAGACAACGACGATGGAGCTGTTTTATCTCCTCCTCCATCCGACACCAATTTCGACGTTCCACAACGTTTTGCTGATATGGTTCTGTACGACTCTGGAAGAGATGGGAGCCGAGTGCTCATCTTTGGAAACCATGATTTGCTTCATGGACTTGCACGCACAAGGTTATGGTTAGCAGATGGAACATTCAAAGTTGTTCCTTCCATCTTCTTCCAATTATATACCATTCATTTTGAACTTGTTCCTGGCAACAATTCAGTTGCAGTTTATTGTCTGGTTCAGAATAAAGATCGGGCGACGTACGACATCATCCTACAACGACTGAAAATTCTCATTCCGACTGCGAATCCAGCAAGAATTTTAGTTGACTTCGAGACGGCAGCGATGTCTGCATTTCAATCAGCATATCCAAATGCAGCCATCTCGGGAAGCTATTTTCATCTGTGTCTGAGCGTTTTAAGAAAAGTGAATGAAATTGGAATGAAACAGGCTTATGAAAATGATAACATTGTCCGAGAAGTAGTCCGATGTATACCTGCGTTGGCTCTTGTCCCTGAAGATGACGTCATCGATGCTTTTGAGTTACTTTCAGATGACATTGGTGAAGTACATGAGCAAATGCCAGAGCTTCTGTCATATTTCGAGCACACTTACATCCGTGGTCGAAGAAGGGCTGGAGGAAACGCTCAATACGGACCAAGCTCTATCGAACGTTGGAATCAACATCAAGCTGTAGCTGACGGTATTGCCCGAACACTAAATTCCGTGGAAGGATGGCACTATGGCATCCAGTCATTGTTCCAATGTCATCATCCTACTCTCTGGACCTTCTTGGATGGCATCTCAAAGGATATCCAGAAGTAAAAGACGAGTTTTCTACAGGGAATATCAGGAGTCGATCAACCACCAAGGAAGAAATATCGTGATTTAAAGGATCGTGTAGGACGTCCAGTTAATCTTTATTTAGCTGCAAATGTTCTGCAGTTTTTGCGATCAGTAGCTCACCTGTCTCACCAGTAGTTGAAACATTATAACAATTAGGCTTATATTATTTTTATATTTTCTATTCTTGGAATATAAAACCCGAGTAGAAATAGTATTGAATTTAAATAATTAAATAGTCTAGCATTATTTGTTAGTGAATCTTAATATTATCTATGTTTTATTTTCTAATAACCAATACAAATGTTGTATAGTGATTATTATTTTTCTGTTTCGGGCAAATCAAACTCAAATATATTCTTTATAAATCAGTAAACAATATAAACTATTTCATGCAATAAACAATTTTTTATTATCGTTTAAAAAAACAAAAAAAATCGTGATTAAATATCGTGTGTTTATCTGGCGTGTGTTTAAATGTCGTTGTGATTATATGTCGTCGTGTTTATCTGATGCGTGTTTAAATGTCTGTGTTTAAGTGTCGTGTGATTATCTGTCGCGTGTTTAAATTTCATGTAACCGCTTTTTTCAGTAGGAACTCATGGGAACTAAGTTCCCATACCTGTTTTGCCAGATTCGTTTATATTTATATAAAATAATCGGCGTTTTACTTCCTGTCAGTCCTTTTTACAGTGCGGACTCATGGGAACGACATAAATTACGGTTTACAAATAAACAACAAGCTATATAAATGTACCAAGTAGCAAATGCTGTTATTCTCTAATATTTAATGAAATTGTACTACACAACAGAAACTGCAAAAATGACCCTCCTATTGATGCAAATGTCTTTTACGAGAAACTTAGCGAATCAATTGTGAAAAGATTACTGTCTAATGAGGATGTTGAACTAGCTCAATGGACTAGCATACTAGATCAGAGCCATTGGACAGATAACATGAACAACTAGTTGACATTTGGAGAAGCGGAAATTGAGAAATTGTGGAGCAGGCTACAACTTAACGCAAAAGAAATCATTCATGGATTCCGTGATTATCTTACGGAAAGAACATATTCTGAAAGAAATTTTCCTCTGATACATGCTCTTAATACAATTTCCATTTCTTCCAGCGAGTTTGAAAGGGGATTCTCACAAATGAATTTGATAATCACACAAACGAGAGCTTCGCTTATGACAAAAACAGTTTCGGAACTTTTATTCATCAGAATGGTCGGTCCTCCACTAACATATTTTGATCCTACAAAGTACGTAGACTCTTGGCTGCTTCGAGGCAAACATTCAATTCTAAACTCACAAAGCAAGAAAAGAAATCGAGATGATTTGTCTGATGTTAACATGAGAATACTCTGGAAGTTGTTTTAAAGCCTAATACGGTACAGTATCATAATACAGTAGAATACATTTTTGATTTTTCAACATAAACTTTAGTCAGGTCGGTTTTTATTATAAATAAACTCTTTGAGTCTCTCATTTTCTTATAAAAACGTTTTGGTCTTTAAATTTCCTGTAAAATAAATTTATGTTCTGTGGGAAAATTCAATTATAGTACTTTCTGACCTAAGGTAAAAACAGATATAAAATGAATTCCCAAACCTTTTTTACTATTGCTAATTTAAAAAATATAAACTTATGAAATTATTATTTTAACTATGTTCGAATAGTCAATCACTGTAAATATACAAAAATACCAATTTCCTTTTTTCTTTTCAAACATTTTTTTAAGAACATTAATACAATTTTCACTAGCATCTTTATTATTAATAAAAAACTTAAATCAAACTTAAATCTAATTAAATACTTCTTTTTTTCTTAAAAATATTAAACTTAATTTTAAATAAACTTAATTTTAATTTTACGGAACGGTCAATTCTCAGCTATATCTCGACATGCTGCGTGATTTTGCCGTACCTCAGCTTGACACAGATAACGACGTTTGGATGCAAGACGGTGCTCCCCCTCATTATGGTAGAAATGTACGCGACTTTTTGGATAACACTTTTGAGATGTGGATCGGCAGAAGAGGAAACACTGAATAGCCTCCACGATCACCGGACCTGACACTTTGTGATTATTCTATGTGGGGTATCCTGAAGGAATGCGTTTACTCACAAAATGTTCTAACCATATCCGAGTTGAAGGAAAGAATTACTACAGAATTTGCAGCCTTGAACAACGACAAAGACTTGTGCCGACGAATCTGTCACTCTGTTCAGAGAAGAATCCAGTTGTGTATTAAATCTGAAGGACAACACTTTGAAGATAAGATTTAATTGTTTTCAAGTTTTTGTTTTGAAATTATTATTGTACGCTGATTAAATAAAAGTTGTATCATTTAGAATTTTATGTTTATTATTATCAAAACTGGGTAAAGCGACTTATGGCCACCCCTGTAGATTTTTTTATGCCAATATTGTTCAGGAATTCCTGTGGGACCGTTTTGTTCCAATTTTGAGACTTTAAAGAGCTTTTATAGATCAAATTTTCATATAATCATTAATTGTCATCAAAAATGAGTAAGTGTGCAAGGATTGGTGAAAATTGATTGAGGCTTCAAAAATAGGTTTCTAAATTTCATATAGCAAAATCAGTTAGTAGTTTCACAGATTATAACGAAAAAGATGTTATATTATGTTTTAGTTTTTCATTTAAGGAAAGGAGATTTTGGATAAAATATAACTGCATATCTTTTGGATGTAATATTTATATACCAGAATTCGTACCTCCCACATACATAATCCTTAATTATAATCTTCCTACAGATTATCTAAAGTCCACTGATTCAATCGATCTATCAATAGTTCAAGAAAGCATCATATTTCTTGTAATATCAGAAGCGCCCTGATGGCTCTTGAAAATCTGATCGAGTAGTTGTACATTTCGCTTTAAACCGTTCCAATATCCGTGGAAAATCTCCAGGGTGACCGTTTATTGTGCTTCGACAATGTAGATAAAGAAATTCATTAATTAAATACGTACCTTCGGTAAAATGATTGACTCTATGGATTAAGTGTGATGACCTTTATTGAGAAGTCGACTGCATTGATTTTGTGATGTCTTCGGTAAATGGTGGCGGCAACTATTGCTTTCTAATCATTTTTGCTTCAAAAGTTGATTGTTTTTGATATTTTTTCCGATCAGTTGCTTATCTAACGAATTTTTAATCGTTGTTGAACAATTAACAATTAACCTAGAACTGACACGACCTAAAGCAATCACGCTGTCTATTCAAAACAAAACATTGCAATAGTTGGTTACTTGCATTGATGTAATATGACTTTTGCACTGTGCTATGAATATCAAATAAGTGCTCTTGAATTTAGAGAGTAACTATGACTCTCTCAAGGTTCAGATATTGACAATGACAATGAATAAGAGCTGAAGGTAGGTTCTTCTTTAGATGTTTTGAAAAGTTTGGAGACGTTGAGAGTATTTTTATAATCTTATGAATGTCGTACATCGAATCGTCAATTGGCTTGATGAAGTCGCTGCTGGTTAGATTAGAAGAAACAAAAATTTAAAACAAATAAAGCCATATATTTACATTCCTCTGTAATAATTGGTTCTATGTTCGATTTTTTGTGCCATTATATATGTAATAAAGTTTGATTCAGTATAAAAAACTTTTTATTTTTAAATTCTTAGTTGTGATTGTGTTTAGATATAATAAACATGTAGAATACTGCAGTTTTAATCATGCGGAGTTTGAAAAGGTTGTTCCACTCTATTTAGAAAAGGAAAATATACAAAATTCAGTGATATCGGTATTAAAATTCGTGTCTTAACTGAAAGGCATTTTGATTCCAGAATCAATAATAAACATCGAATAAAAATCAATATAAGGTAATAATAAATATGAAAAAAATAATCAATAAAAAGTGTTTACCGTTGTCATCGTAGTCGATCGATTCATTAATTATCGATTGATTGGTTGTTGCAGGACGACCCGGTTGTTCCGGTCGATGTTCTCCGTCCGAGGCATTTCCTTGAGCTCTATCTGTAAACAGCATTTTTAATTGCTGTTGTTACAAACAGACAAAGAAAGAGAGAACATGAAAATACCGTTCTCAATTTCGATTTCTCCATCACTGTTACCACGGCCCGTAGAGGCGCCCGTGTACTGTTGGTTGACGTCCACCCAAGGAACTCTAGATCTGGAGTCCCGAGAAACTCCGAGAGACCTGAAATGGGTCGGAGAGCCGGACTGGCGATGATTTAGGTACAGAAGATCATCCCGATCATGCGTGTCATTGTGAGGAGAGCCAGGTGGCGGCGGCCTAAATGGAATGGTGTTGAGCTGGAGAACAGGGTCGCGCGTGGGGATCAGTCCGGGCAGTGTGGGCCGTGTGAATTCCCCACAACTGAGACTGCTGTGTCTATCGATCTGGATTCGGAGATACAAAGCCAATGATAATTGTCAAATTAGAATCATCAATCAATTTACATTCATGAGGTCATCTGTACCATTAAACCAGAGGGGATTGTCAGGACAATCTCCCAGCTGCCACCTGGTTACTGTTTCAATTTGGTACGGTGCCATTTCACCTTCAGATCGGTCGTAAAGCCACATTCCATCACTGAAGGAGTGTACCGCGGTATCACTGAGGGATGCGCTGAAATCCGACGTAGTTGAACCGGTCTTTTCCGAAGGATGCCTGACTGTATTAGGAGTCTGTGTGTATATACTTGTAGGTTTCGCTTGTATCTCTTTCTCTTCTTCGGTCTGCACTGCTGCGTTAGTTATTGTTTGAATAGCCTCTGATACCATTTTTGGAGACCTTTATAGTTGCGATTTCAATATTTTGGTGGTATAAAGAGAAATTGAAATGCGGTTATAAATTTTTAAAATAGATTAAAAATTAAAGGTAAGCAAGTATAACTTTTAAAGAACAGAAATGACAAAATCAAGACCATCATGGTTAGATGCAGACTAAATTCAAAACACAAATCGAAGGTCCTATTGGAAATAATAATAGATAATTTTTTACAAAGTGTTACATAAGCTTCATCTGTCTGTTTGTCTAATACAAATCTTGTAATTGATTTTTCAACCACTTCCCAATGCTCAATTAAGCTGAAACTTTGAATACTTGTTTATTTCCGATGACAATACATTAATCAATTAACAGATCTTTTAGGGTATATATAAAAGTGTGTTTTTTTTCTAAAAGAATATTTTTTAATATATTTTACTTGTAAATAAATTATTATTCAAATTTGAAATAGAAAATCAAAATAACAAAAACTAGTTATCAAAAATATTATTCATGTAAGTTATAAATCTCGTTTTAATAAATGTTTTGTTTAAAAAAGTATTACTTAATTAAATTTTGTCATTTAAATTGCAATTATCGAATATTTGAAATTAAAATTAAATTACTTAAAAAAATGTAAGGCAGCCAAAAATAGGCAGAAAATTTGATAAAAATATAAATAATACAATAATATAATTACTTACAAGTACAACTATCTTTCAAGTTAGATCATCATTATCCATTGCCTTTCGCCATTGATCAACAAGCTTCGGTATCTGATAAAAGTATAATTCTTTTACCTTCAACTTTCTGGATATGCCTGAGGCAAAATGCCTCCTTAAAATTTTGGAATGATTCATAACGATACACATTCAAAAGATTTTGCATTGAGCAGAAAAGATTAATCTTATGGAGAAACGTCCGGACTATAGAACAAATGCAAAAGAATCTTAATCCTATTCGACGACTGGTTCAAACTGTTGGCGGTAAAATGCATCACGCCTTAAACGTATCATAAAAAACATATCCTAAATTAATTACCAAATGGATGTTGATGTGGTATAAACTCTGGAAAATGACTCTGCAATATACATCGCTTTTACAAGTTGTTGTTAATCAGATACATCTTTTTTTAATACGGTGCTACTATTCACTTCTCGAACTTGTCGTTCAAAGAACTGTTTAGAATTTTTCAGAAAATCACGACGCTTGGTGGCGTGTGCATCAGTTAGTTTATTTTGGGGAAGCTTATTAAGAACAAAATAAAGTCATTGAAAGGGCCTTACATTGTTGTTTTGCATATTCTAAGTTTAACTTCAAAATCTCTTAGATGCAAAATATTTTCTAAGACGCTTAAATTAGGGATCCACTTTCTCCTGCTCACACCCAGCAGTCAGTAAAGTTTCCTGCAAAGCAAATGTTTTTGGGTTGCTTGTCCCTTTCAGGCGCCGCATCATTAGTTCCTGTCCACATATATCAAAGTTTTGCATGATGCAATGATTCCAAAGTTGTTGAGAATACAAGTGCAAAATCCAGTTTTCAACAAGACCTTGCCCCAAGACATTCTTCTAAGATCGTGAGTAAATGTTTTGCTGACAATTGAGTTGATTGTTTAGATTGGCCCGGCAATTCACCTGAAATCAACCCTAAAGAGAATTTGTGGTATATTTGTAAAACACGGAAGAGGAAAATGGATTGCACCACTTTAGAGAAAGTTTCAAAAGCAGTTTTTGATGTCTGGTACAATGATCCGAAAATCAAAAATAATTGCCAAAAGTTGGTGGAATCAATGCCAAAGCGCATTAAATTACTCTTAAAAGTCAAAGGGGCACACATTACATATTAACATTTACTCAATTTTTTTTATTTTGTTACTGTATATACTTGATTTTTTCAGTAAATAGGACAGTGTTCAGATTAATTTGCACAAGGATTGATATATATATATATATATATCACTATTTTGGGATGATTTTCTAACAAAATAAAGTTGATTCTGTCAGAAAATCTTCTAATCGGTTTATGTTTTACAAAAACAAAAATTATTTTGGAAATAGGATACTGTTACATTACAAATTAATTAAAATATAAATAAATACTTTTTTATAAAATAATTATATTTTACCGTCGAGAAACGACTTTTTCCGATGAAACATGACTTTTTGATGGAGTGCTCACTCGGGACGGTTTGAAAGAGTATTCACTAATAACTTGGGACGCCTCCGGTGTTCGATAATTACCGATGGGACTAAGCGTTCTGTCCAAATCCTTAGTGAAATTTAAATGTGAGATATCACTAAATCAATAAGTATGATTTCCAACCTCTGGACTGAACTGAGGCGAATAATCATCGCCTCTTTCGGTTGGTAATGGTGTGGGAACATTTTCGATTCTCGTCAAAAGTTCAGATTTATCATTTGATATTACCGGAGATGGAATTTGAATTTGATCGAGTAAAGCGCGCTCAATTAAATGGCGCAAACTGTTAATGTCCGGTCCTTTATAAATATGATACCAATTTATGATTGACCCATTATATTGACCAATTATATTTTAAATGAGAAAGTTATGTAAATATTATCGCTCCAAAAGGAATAAAAAATCGGCGACACAAATCTGATCAACGTAAAGTAAAATTAATTAAATAAATAGATGTACTATTTATGGTTCATTATACCAGGACATATAGATATTTTTAAAAGGTCATCCAGGATGTTAACTATTATTTTCGAAAAAAGAGTATTCGAAGAATTGATTGTTCGAAGAACTCATTTTCGAAGAAAGTGTCTGTAGTGTTCACTAAATCGCATCAGCAGTAGCAACCAATTAAGAGTTTTTTAAGTGATATTTAATTTAATTTTTTTGATTTTAATTTTGAAAAAAACTTTCTTAATTGGATTTGCGACCCCTGAAATTTTTAAAACTGAAAAATTCAGATGCGCATTAAAAAAAAATTTTTCAATAAAATTTTTGATAAAAACTGAAAAAAAACTGATGGTGTTTTAATAATAACTATTATATGGTGAGGCGACATTACCGCGGCGACTTTACCGCGGACGACTTTACCGCGGATTTTTTCAGAAAAAAATTTTAAAAATTTATAATATTAATATTAAATAATTAAATAAATTCAATTT
>MQRK01061277.1:0-10599 GCA_001938485.1 Girardia tigrina
GTAATAAAGTCAGATGGACACCCTTCCTTCGATAAAATGCTCGAAAGCTAGCCTGTGCTGGTTTTGCGTAGCATGGCTTCTAAAATCCTACCGGGAGGCAACGCTATTTAAAGGATGGATTATGTAAAAGCATAAGCGGCGTAAATTATATTGCGTTTCTCTGCCTAGCGACTGAGAATTAATTTCTGAAATTCGTAGTTCTTTACATTAACTCAATATGGATCTCCTATATTATATTGCCGTTTCATTTTATAAATATGAACATTTAAATAAATTTTATTCCAAAGGATTTGGTCAATTTAAACGTTTAATGTTAACATGTGTATATAATGCATTAAATTTAAAAATAATATCACAAACATAAATCGAAAATGTATTTTATAATAAATATCCTAACCCATTTGGATTATGTTTGTGTAGTCTCAAAAATTAATAATCATATATTTATTTATATACTAAAATTCTATATTATTTATAATGACAAATGAATCTGTTTTTACAATGTGTTATTTTTTCTAATCGTTTCTTTTTTGACTCGAATTTTATGATAACAATTCGTTTATCCGAATCACTTTTTATTTGGTGAGAAATTAAAAATATCAACATGTCTTTATTTTCATCACTACAATGTCTAATGAATTATCGCGATTTTTTAGATTAACCGATTCAATTCACCAATCGGTGACAGAATCAATTGTATCGGTGGATCAACAGAGGCAGTGGCTACCTCTATAAAGACCAATACCACGATTACATGCCACCGTTATAGATCAAGTTTAGAGATCAATTACCTGTATCCTTTCCTCCATTATTTAGAAAGGCTTGTACATTTCATTTCTGATATCGTACATAAATTTACATGTAATGGGTGTAATGCTGCATACATTGGAGAAAATCCAATCTCTGTAGGAAAATCCAAGAACAATCGTAATGTAGGGGGAGTAAAATTTATTTATATACTAAAATCAGAACACAGAAAAGGTTGTAATTCGAACGAAAATATAAACAAATGATTTTAAAAATTATTGGGAGAGGGTGGCCTGTGAAGTGCTAAATTTCCCATCCTAAGATTAATAAGCAAACGGGTCTCTGGAAATCCCTGTTGAGCGTGTTGAGATGACATAACATAAAAGTTTGTTACAACAGGCATTTTTTGCTTTTCTTATCTAAACTTAACTTTTTTGAAACTTTTTTAGTTTTTCTTTATTTTTATATAAAATAAAACACATTCAATCAATCGATTAAATCTATAACCATAAATATAATAATAATTATCTCTCTAAATCAAAACAATGTGTAAAATCCAAAAAGAAAAACATTTATTTCTAACAAAAAGTAATCAATTATTTCTTCTTCGCAGCAGTTAAACCGGCACCGGCATTGAATTTAAAGAAAATAATGTCCCCATCTTCGACAACATAATCGCGACCTTTTTGTTTATATTTTCCAACAGCCTAATAAACAATCAATAATCGATTTTCCTCAGAGAAACTCAAACCTTGACAGCATTTTCGGAACCCTCAGTCTTGAAATCGACATAACTCATCACCTCCGCCATGATGAAGCCCTTCTCCATGTCACTGTGAATCCGACCGGCCGCTTGTGGCGCCTTGGTTCCGTTTTGGATCGTCCACGCCTTCACCTCGTCCTTTCCGCACGTGAAGAAATACTGCAACTGGAGCGCCTTGTAACCGGTCTTAATGATCTTCGCGAGTGCCGATTCGGTGCCGTTCTCTTTCACGTATTGATCAATTTGATCTTGATCCATGTTCTGGAATTTGAGCTCGAGATCGGCCGAGAAAGGAATAATGACCGCTCCTGTATCGTGTTCATCGACCCAACTTTTGATCTTTGCGAGCCACTTGTTTTTCTTCTTGATGAATCCCGCCTCGCTCATGTTGATCAGATAGATGCACGGCTTGGAGGTGATCAGCAAATGTCGATTGAGAACCTCGATATCGTTTGGTGTCCAATCTCCAAATCGCACCGGTCGTTTTTCTTCGCACACGAGTTTACGGACTTTTAACATTGTTTCGAGTTCAGGTTTCATTTTCTTGTCGCCTCCACGCGTCACGACCTTTTCGAGTTTGTCGACTTCTTTTTCGATATACTCCTGGTCTTTCAGTCGCAACTCTTCGGTGATGATATCGAGATCTCGGATTGGGTTGACGTCCCCTTCGACGTGGATCACATCAGTTGCCTCAAACACTCCTGATCACACAGACCAATTAGAAAAAATCAAATGATAAATTTATCTTTAAACACGAACTGTGTGACGATGTTTAATTGAGACTGAAACATTGTTATAATAACATACACTCAATTATAATTAATTCTTTCAATCAATAATAAGTGCCGATAATAATGAAGTAAAAATTTATTTTGGTTCAGTCCTTATCGGTTTAAAGTGTAACTAGTACACAGAAATATAATATATATTATCTAAATTTTCAAAATAAATATTTTTAAAATAGAGAAAATTCATTTTAATTGTAAGAAAATAATTGTCAAATATTAACTAAAAACAAATTTTAAAAAAATGAAAAAATTCAATTATTTAAATAAAGGAATATTTTAGAAATGATATTAAAAGAATTTAATGAATTATTTTTTTAAAATTATTCGCAAAAAGTTATAGTTTAAAAAACGGTTCCAGTTTAAAATTGATCAAATCTCTCGATTTTCTTGAAAAATTTTGAAAAAATATTAAAACTGATTTTTAAATTAAATTAATTTATTAAATGATTTTAAAATAGTAGGATTAAACGAATGTTTTGAAAAAAGCGCGTTAAAAAGTATATTTTCCTTTAATCTATACTCTTAAACCGATAACCAAATACACCCGGATGTTAATTTAATCTCGACAAAAATCGGTATTTTGTCTTGAGAAAGGCACAAGATGGTTTTGTTAGGGATAATGTCAGTGTATTTTTAAAAATAAACTAGTAATAAGTTTTGACTGAATCATCAAAGCTTACTAGACGAAAACCCGCTTTCTATTTGCATTTAGATGTAGCAAATTTCAAAGCCTACTACTGAGGAAAACATGAGAACGACACTTTAATTACTTTTTGCGACCAAACTAAAGGCGGTAGATGAGCAGTGACAGTGACAAAGTGTATTGTCACCTAGAATACATCAGTCCTGAAAGTTTCATGACGCTAGGTGAACGGGAAGTGGGTGAATTTTCGATCGCAAGATTTGATGCATCCAGACAGACAAACAAATGAAACGTAATAAAAGCTTGTAAAATAGACATATATTCAAAGTGTATTAATCATAACCTGGTTGCAATCACACATAATACAGAGAAACTTCAATATAGGTACCAAGGATGAGACACCCGACTTAACCTATATTTACTCTATATTGACATGTGATTCTTTCAAATAATAGTACTCACTCAAAAGATATAATCTAAATCCCAAATAATACAAGTGACAAGGAGAAACGAAACAATGGATAAAGGTTTTCAGGTATACGAGATCTGTTATAGAAGAATATGTAAAAAGATTGATATACAAACGTTTTCTTTTCAATTTATTATTTTTTATTATTTTATTTTTATTTGAGATTTAATATTTTATTCGAATTATTTTCTGTATATTTTTTAATTAATACTTGTTTTTGTCTCATTTAAAACTATTTAATATTTATTCTTATTTTGCATAAGAAAAATTAACTGAAAATAATTTAAAAAACAGAAAATCCAAAAAAATATTCAATTTTAAATATAAAATATATTGAGTAAACCTGGAAAAATATGAAACAAATTATTAAACATTTATTTCATTCTGAAATCGTGGTACAAATATTTCCTAAATTAAGTCGAATAAAATAAGTCAATGAATCCGGTGATTATATAATCGATACGTTTTCGATAGACATTTTGTGACTTGAAAAACATTTCATATAAATTTTTAAATTTCCTGGAATGCTGATAATGATTTATATATTTATATTTGCTCGGTCTGTACGGTAGTAGACCCATTTTTACGGTCCCAAAATGGGAAAAAAGTCGAATATGATAAATTATTTAATATAATGGAACTCATTAATATATAAAAGTTGTTGTTAGAAAAAGACGTGATAAAAATCAATAAAATTAAATCAATCACTATAGAAAATCGCTCAATACTTGAAATATACAATTAATTATTTCTATAAATAATTAAATATTTCATAATAAATAAATAATTAAATTTAATAATAATAAAATAAATAATTAAATATTTCCTAAATTAAGTCGAATAATTTCTAGAATAAGTCAGCAAAGCCGACGGTTACGCAATCGATACACGTGTGACGATAATATTGATATTTTGTGACTTAAAAACATTTCATACATTTTTTTTCAATTTCCTGGAATGCCGATATTTTTTATATATTTGTTCAAATAAAATAAAACAATAAAAAAATATTTAGAAATTTTTAAGACATAAATATTATAATATGATAAAAATGATTTTTAATATAAATAAATCATTATTTAAAATGATTCTTCGTTGATGTAAAATGTGAGAAAATTTTATTAATTTTTTTATTGTTTTACTTTATTTTTTGTTTTATTGAAAGAACTTTCTAGGGCTATACCACACTTTCTAGTATGCCAAATATAAATCAATAAAATCAAATATAAATCAATAAGAGCAAATTAATCGCCTACTCAGAATGTGGAAGATCGCATCGACTCCCCGGATGTGCGACAGAAAGGAGTTGCCGAGTCCCTGTCCCTCGTGAGCGCCCTTCACCAATCCCGCGATGTCGACCACCGTCAAGTAAGCGGGCACGCGACTACAATAATCGATCAATACAATCAATTGATCGATCTATCGCTCACCTGAGCGGGTTGTGGTGCTCGCACAGCCAGTCCCATCGCTCGTCCGGCACGGCCACGCGACCTGTAATTAATATTCCGTTACCAATGACAAAATCCCAATCGGTCGATTTACTTTCATTCGGATCGATCGTGCAGAATGGAAAGTTCTCGGCGGACGCTTGACTCTTCGTAAGCACATTAAAAAACGTGGATTTTCTGGGTTTTTATTAATAATAATTAATTGGATAATTAATTTCGATAATCGATCGGTTACCCGACATTCGGCATGCCGACAATACCGACTTTCAAACCGGTACCGATTCGACCGATTAAAGCCGGTTTCTTCAACTCTTCTCCTTTCTTTTTCGACATTGCCAACAATTTCGCTTAGAAAATCACTCGAATAATATTTAAATGAATATTTAAACAAAGTTAATTTGAAAAAATAATAATAAATAGTGAGAGAGAAACAAATAATGTGTGATTTGTATTTATGTAGATAGATTTATTTGAAAAATAGTTTTTTCATTTAATTAAAAATTATTATTATTTCTAATAATAAATTAAATATCAATTAATGTTAATTGAATACTAAAATTTTAATGTCGTTAGGAAATTGTTTTGTTACCAACATTATAATTTCTAATACTTCAAATTATTTAATTTTAATAAGAAAAATGAAACAATTCAAAATATTTAAATATTATAGTGTGAAATTTTTTTCGGTGGAAAAAAACAACAAAATCTAGAAGAAAATGGATTTTCAAAGGCAAAAAATTAATGAAATAATGTCAAATTATGTTATAAGGTATTTTCATCATTTATATATTTCTGAAACGAAAAACTTTTTCCAGACAACAAATCCATTTGTTTCTTTTTTCAAATCGAAGTCAAAGTAGGTGCAAAAAGCGACCAAGTTGTCACTCTATCTGTTATCTCTTGTTGTCGAATACAAATGATACATCCTATGTAGCAAGTCCCTACGGAAACAGAAACTCCTCTGACTTCAATTTCAGATTTCGTGCTTTTCATATTAGATCACCCCTCTTAGTCCTCTACACATAATATATAATGCTTTTAAAAGCTGTTTGATGTGTGCACTTTTTAACGGAAAGTTTATGTTCATTCAAATATTTATAAATTATCTTGATTGAATCAAATTCTTGGAGAACAAAAACTGCATGAGGAATGATGATAAATTGTATTGACCTAAATTGTATTCTAGGTTTTCAAAAGAGATACCAAAAATATAATAAGAAATTTAAATTATAGTTTATCTTTTACTTTTGATCTTATTAAGAACACCAACATGGTTTTTCGAACTTTTATTTTCAAAACAATTAGAATTGTCTTTTGTACAACTCTCAGCAAAACTCTCATCATTCGACATCGTTCTAAATTGATAATTTTTTATTAATGTTTGTTAATAAACAATTATTCGAACAAATATTTCATTATTTTCTGATTTTATTTTTAAAGTTCAAATTTTGTAGTTTTAGTATTAATTTTTATTTACATATTAATTTTATTTAAAAATTCTTCTCTTCTATACGTTCCTTCAGTATAGTCCCCTTTTCTAGAGTCTTCTCTTATGTACAATTCATTATCTAGTTCGTCCCCTTCTGCTACTGGATATTTCCTATTCGTGTATGTTGGCCGTTCTCTATACCGTTGATTTGAGTACTTTTGCCTGTTGTTCCATCGATTATTTCCATTATCTCTTTCACATTGATCACGCTCCCTAAACCTATTAGGATTTTCATAACACTGTGTTCTTAAATGCCCTTCTTCGTGGCATACCCAACAGGTAATTTTTCGAACTTTAAAATTTCTTCTTGTTTCTTGGTCTATGAATTTCTCGTTCTGTGGTCTTGGTGTTCTTCTTTTATTTTCCATTGTTCTTCATTCATTTTCTTTTATTGTGTTATATGCCGCTATAGTAGCATTTCTTTTCTTTTTTATCATATTCGAACATTCTCGTTTGAATGTCTTCAGTCTCTTCAGATTTCTTGACACCTCTAACAGCTATTTCTTTCTGCACCTTCTCGTCATCTATCAGATTAGCGTAGACAATATTTGATAGTTCTTTTTTATCCAACTTTTTCTCAATTAACTTTTCAATGATTTCATCAGCCTTTCTAAATATTAATGTTGTATCGCTAGATCCAATTCTCATTTCTACCAGTTCCTTCATTAGATCCAGGATAGATTTTTCCTTTGAAAATGCGGATCTTAATTTCTCTTCACATGTTTCACCTGCCGCTGCTTCATATTTTATTATGGCATCCGGAGTCATATATGGTGTTGCTAATAAGATTTTCCTCTTCTCTGAAAATCCAATAATCTCCGCATACCTGTTAAAACTCGTTATGAATGCCTTAACTTTGTTTCTGATCCATCAAAAATCTCCGGACCTCGAATGTTCGGAATCACGTGGTCGTGTGTCGCCATATTAAGAACACCAACATGGTTTTTTGAACTTTTATTTTCAAAACAATTAGAATTGTCTTTTGTACAATTCTCAACAAAACTTTCGTAATTCGACATCGTTCTAAATTGATGAATTTTAGTTAATGTTTTTTAATAAACAATTATTCGAACAAATATTTCATTATTTTCAGAATTTATTTTTAAAGTTCAAATTTTGTAATTTTAGTAATAATTCTACAAATTATTTTTATTTAAAGGATGATTTTATGTAAAGAAAGAACATTTATTTAATTTAAAACTTAGTTAAAGCTATTTAATTTATTTAAATTTTTAATATGAAAATTTGAAACGATCTAATATTTTAAAGTTTTTTAAATATCTTATGCTGTACTTTAAAATGCAAATTATATTCGAATAATTATTTATCATGAACATCCAAAATATCAATTTTCCACCTTGATGGGAGAAACACATTTCCAAATACTAAACTCAACATACCAAATTCAACAAACCAATTTCAACATATCAAATTTAAAATATTCCTCACAGATCTCTTACCAAAAGATTTCAAACCATAACGATTTCAATTTTCACAAATTAAATGACTTCATATTTAACAAAGATTTTTAAAAAATTAGATTTAAATTATTATATTTAATTTATATGTTCCGTTTTAAACCTAGTTATATGACGTTTAAGTATAATGAGAGTTATTGAAGAAAATATATATGTACTGAGCGATAAATTTTTTAACACACTTAAACTTTAGTCTATATCGTAACAATGTGTACAAATATTAAAATTTTTATGTACTATTTTAAATTTTAAGATTCATAAAAACTTAATAAAAATTTGTAACTAATTAAATTGGCATTAGTACTAAAAAATATTGAAAAATTAAATTTCATGCATAGTCTAAAACGAAATTTTTTTAAATAGTAACATTTATTGTAGGATTTTAAACTGTTGTACAGATTTCAATTTTATTTTAATATCTTGCACCGTCGACTTCTTATTGACCCATACAAATCGATAACAATGTGCCTTCTAGATGAGGTAATCAGGTGTATAATATTTTTGATTGGTAAGTATAGCTCCCCCTTATGTTTATACTGAGCGCCATTGAAAAAAATGTCGGATATTGTCTTCCACATGTCCTCATTAATTATTAAATCTGGAATTTTAGCGTGCTTATTAAGCACAGAAATTTTACTTTCTTTCATAATAATTACTTTCTTTCTTTATAAGTTTGCTTTAATGCTTCGGATTATTGTCTTCTTGTAAGTAGAAATTGTCACCACATGTAAGTTTTATGATGAGAATAGCATTATGTATTAATAATTGCTAATAATCTTTAGATCAAAATTTTCCTTATTTGCTTTTGTATGAATGAAGTCAGTTAGGCTGAACCTTCATCCAGATCATAACACTACCCCCTTTACATTGGTGCTTTTGACTAGCATATTTTTGATTTTTTTTGGAAATATGATCAGAAAATTTTAAAGAAATTTGTGTTTTAATTTGAATGCTTAATAATTGTATCTTAAACCTACAAAACTTTGTCTTTTTAATAGCATGTATATAATAAACATATTTTTCTAAATATTAATGTAAAAATTTGAAAATCAAACATTTTAGACCGCGAAAGCATTTCCAAGTAATGTTTGTCCTCGTTTTGTCATGTGTCACGACTCCTTTGAGTATGAACATTTTTGAAAGCTCATGAGCCCCCAGTGGTTGTTAAGGGTCAACCAAGACCCGATATATCTCGCATTTGATTTTAACACATCTATTTTGTTAGGCAGTCGGATGCATCTCTATCGCCTGGCATCTAACGAGTAGTACCAGGTTTGAAGTGCCATCGGGTTCAACTCAGTTGGGAAAGGCTATAGGCCTCCAAAATAGCTCAGCACCGCTAAGGGTTGATTTTATCATTGTGGATTGATTGCCTCAATTTTCCCTTTCGATTCACCCTTCTAATGTTTATGGGAAAGTATTATTAGGCGATGAGGGTTCACCCAATTTAACATTCTTCATATTATCTTAATATCAGTCTAACTGAGACATATATAATGCATGATATTTATCGTCTTATTGACAACTCATTACTGTTAGATTCGTTATTGTGATTGTCTGATATTCCGAAACCTAGAAATAGGGCATTATTAAAATTTATTAAATTGCTAAAAATATTAATTATTAATTGAATGTTAACACATAATTTTAATATATTGTTAAGCATTATTATCTACTAAAATTTCAACACATTCAAAAATATCACGAGAATTGTATTTATATTTATTCATTGTATTATATTCATAGCTTGAGTAACTGTCTGTCTCTACCACTAAAAGCAATAACAGCTGTGAATTCTAAATATATTGACATTGATTTCACCTTTTCGTCTCCGATTTGATTCTACACAAGCCCCCCTCTTAAAAGTAGAGCGTTAGAATTTTGATCGTTCGTTGATTTCGTTAATGTTAATGATTGGTTCTTTTGGTCAATGATTTTGTAGGGATCGTCATATAGATCATCAAAACCATCCGAAAAGGTGATCTGACCAGTGCCGTCAGACCAGAGAATTTATCTGAATCTGAATTCTGACTCTCCTTATCCCATTTGACTAATAATATTTGTATTTACTTTGCCGATATAAAAATCATTATTTGAATTATGTGTACCAGTGTTAGTATGAGGAATATATAAAACATCGTATCCTGAAGTACTAGTAGCAGAATTAAAACTATTACTACTAGGAGTTTGTGGAGATGAATGAAAGCCTACTGTTGAATCAGCTAATGTATGCCCCGGTGCTGCAATTGCCGACCCAGCCGATTCTTGCCCATTTTGTTTAAATGCAATTTGTTGTTCATTGTTAGTGTTAGGAATCACATCACCAGAAGTTTGATGAGTTTACTGAGGTTGTGGTAAATATATTGCTGTGGTTGGTTGGAGGTAACATCATATTTGCATATTGTGGAGACTGAGATGCCGAAACTGAATAATTTTGTCAAGGAACCTGAAATAAAGTTACTCCATTTTGCGAAGCATATGGAACTGGTCCATTATAGAAAAATGTCCCAAATATTTTTGTCGAGGAAATAAATGTTTCTTCCTTACAGCATGCCTAATATTCAATTATCGTTCTTTAAAAATCAGTGTTTCAGTTTCGTTATTGATAAGTTTTTCAGCTATTTCTACATTTTCAAAAGTCATATAGTGGAGCGGGAATTGCCAATTTTGACCGAACATTTTTGCCATTCTAGTAATTCATAAATAAAAATATAATTAAATAACTAAATTATTAAATTAAAAGAAAATAAATTAATTAAATTAAATAAAAAAAA
>MQRK01061355.1:157-16550 GCA_001938485.1 Girardia tigrina
TTTTCTGCTTTGTTTCTAATAAAGTTCTCTTTTTTGTTGAATATATATGTTTCTGTGTATTTCATTAAAAAATATTGTGTTTTATTAAAAATACATGTATAGTGTCCTGGGACTTTTCGGCCACCATGTATATTCAAATGAAAAAAAACAATTAATGTTTAAAAAAAATACCAAAAATGAGAATTTATTTATCAAACATCTCAAATATATTTAAAGTTTTCAGAAAATGTAATGATGATTGGGGCTCGATTTAAAGTAGTTCTAACGTCACATTACGCTCTTTGACATTTAATATATTTATTTAGGGTGCCTAATTCTAGTTTGGCACTGTAATCAGCTGTTGATTAATCTTTTTGTCTTTTGAAGAATAATAAAATATTTGAAGCGGAGAACTTGTAGAATCATTAAAACTTGATGAATATCACCCAAACGAAGAGAGGGTAAAGCTGTAATCCTGAAATCATCCATGATAGAAAATAATTCAATTGCATTACACCTCCTTCAAAATCATGAAGTATATAGTGTGGAGACTGTTAAACTAATATTTTACACTCCAAGTCAGATTGGTAAATTCCAAAAAATATCAAATTTTTAAAAATGAAGTTGTCAACAAACAAAATTCTTAATTATTAAGAAAAGTACTCTAAAATTTATTTTGGACGAAAGGTCTAGGTACCGAAAACGGTTCTCAACACGTATACACTTTTTCCAAGGTAGGAAAGAATGAAGATCACAAAGTTTGGATTCCTTCTAATACTGTTCCACCAAAAGTAATGAAGCCATCGCCAATGACTGATAGAAAAATCTCTTGTTTTCGTAACCTTTACCTGCAACAAACGTTTTAATGTAAAAGCACTGCCATATGGTACCAAGATTGATTCCGAAGCGTATGTGAACTTTGTTCATGACACCGGTGAAAAATGGCGGAAACTTAGATCTAACAGCATCAAGCTAAAGGAACTTAAGTTGCGGCATGATAATGCAAGACCTCATTCTAGCAAAGAAACAACTCTTTTTTGGAAGAAGAAAAATTGAAAAAAATTATCAATCGCCCGATAGTCCAGATTTTAATCTGTGTGACAGATTCTTCTTTTCAACAATGAAGAAAAGTTTTAAAAATCATGTTTCCAAATCACATGAAGAAATTGAAGAAGCTTGTAAATTCTTTTTTAATTCTTTATCAACAGAAACATTAAAAAATCAACTAGATAAACTTTTAAACTATTGTCAGATGGTTACTGACAACAATGGTGAATATGTTGTTGCTTAAGAAATTTTTAAAATATTTTTAAATAAATTTTTAAATTCGCTGCATCTAATTTTTTTGTTGGATAATAATATTATTATTTTGGTAAGTTTCAAATTTTATGCTTTGAAATTTTAACACAGGATTTATGACAGTCTGAATAATATTCAGTCAAAATTTGGTTAAATTTGGTAAAATATTAGTGTGTTTTTAAAGGCCATTTGATGACTTTTGGGGCAGCCTAATATTATTATTTTAAATTTAATTCGTTTTGTTTTAAATCTATATAATTACAAGTTTCATTATTTAAAATTTTTATCTGAAACATTTATTTTTAAATATTACAGTCTTAACTCGTTAAGCCACATGGTTCCAGGAAAAATGGCGGTTTAACGAAAGATTCTTGAACCGCCATATTTTGGCGGATTATCGAGGTTTCAATGAATTATACAGATATGAACTACCATTAATTTTACTTATTTCTGACATTTTATAAAATCTATTAATGGGAGGGATTTGAAATTTTATTCATATTTTTCAAGGCATCAGTAGCTCCTTTACATCATAAATATCCAAGTCTAACTTCCTTTATCTCCACATTTTTTTCTCAAAGATGATCTTACAAAAAGTCATCTTACACTCACTTTGGCGCTTTAAAGAGGGATATATTTGTGTCTTATTTTGTATTGGCGGTCGGCGGACTTCGAGGAAATGGCGGTTCAAAGGGTTTTCAATAGTATTTAAATCAGTTCTAGGAATTTCTAGGCGGTTAGCGAGGGTGGCGGTTTAACGAGGGGTGTCTTAACGAGTCGAGACTGTATTAATATTGAAACTTAATCGTCTTCACGTATTTTACATTAAATTTCTATTTTTTACTTTAAATTTTAATATTCATTAAATATTCATAAAACTTCCGAGATTTACCTTTGCAATGTATCCCTCATAACCTAGATTCTGAGAAAACAAGGGATAAGGTTTTGCGGTTATAATAAGAACTGTTCTCAGTTTGATTTTAGATTAAGTAAAATAACAAAATAATGAAAATCTGAAAATTTAGTTTTTTTTCTCATTTGAAAAATGTTTGTTAAAAAATTATGAGTGTTGATAATTAAAGGTGTATTTATAGAAAATAAACAAAAGAACTAAATAATTAATTTTGTGAAGTAATTGTTGCGTTGATTTGGAAAATTTATCTTTGTGTTAAAATTCACTTGAATTTTTCTATCCTGATACAATGTGAGTTCTAATTTGATCTATCACCAGAGGAAGAACAACTGAAATCAGAGATCGCCATGCTACAGGGTTGCGTCAAACACGGTATCTTAAATTATGAAGGTGAATTGTTTTTTCTTGTTTTCACATTTATTTTCTTTTCTTTTTGACTTTTTCTACCGTCAGATTACAGACAAAAGCTTGATCTTCACAATAAACATTTTGTCAATCATTCTAATTTTAAGCACAAACCAAATTTTCCTCAAAAACGGAAACGTAATAAAAATAAAAATTTCAGCTACTCAAACTACATGCGACGCAAGCGATTGCAGAAATATTTGATTTCACTTGGAGCTCGAGACAACTAGTGTTCTTTTTATTCTCTCAATTTTTCGCATTTTTGATGAATATATGACCTTGTACTTCTGTTTTAATCGATTTTTATAATTTGTTCATTATTCATTCAGCCAAAATAATTTAAATTATTCCGGTGAATCAAAAGTTCCTATGATTTATTTTTCAAAGATGTTAATTTAATTTAACAAAAACTGAAAATCATTTCATATTTAAAGCAAAGACTACTTGAATCAATCCTGTTCTTGTACCATTCTTTGTTTTTAAAGGCAAAAATCTAAGATCTGTTTTCAACTTCGACGAAATTATAGGATGTGGCCACGAAGAAAGTGCACCATGAAATAGAAAATATTATAAGCGGATAGCATGTGGTCCGGACTATAAGCTGGGTGTTAAGTGACCTTTTACATAACAATCACTATTCAAAATCTTCCCTTGAGAAATTAAATAGAGAAACAATTGATAAATTATTTAAAGATGGTGTAAGTAACACAATTGAAGAAAGGAACACAATTGAAACGCGACATAGGAATTGATGAGAGACTTAATTATAGTTACACATGAATTGTTCCTTATTCTGAAGGTTTTAAAAATTCAAATCTTCTATTCTAAGATCAATTAGCACTGAATTTGAATTTAAAAATCGTATCTAAAATTTGAAATCCAGAATATGTTCAGTAATAAATCGAAAGCTCCTTTGAGTTTGTGCTCTGGTCTTGTGTGTAAATTTGAGTGTAATGGGTGCAATGCCACTTACATTGGAGAGTCACTCCATCATCTCTGTAAAAGGGTTCGTGAGCATGGACATCTAAGTTGTAGTAGTAATATTGCTGAACATAAAAAAAACATTGTAAATCGTCCTTTGATATAAATAATTTCAAAGTTTTATGCAACAATTTTAAATTTTATTGGGAGAATCTCGTGTGAGGCATTTATAATTAAAGCGGTTAATCAAGCAATTAAAGTCCAATCAAGTGACTCATCAACTTTGTTGAAAGTGTTTACGAGAAACATTAAATGCAAATTCATCAATTAAAATAAAACAATCTTCATAGCGAGGATCATAAATGCATGATGATGACGGATATTCCGTCGAAATATATTGCGTTAATAAAAGATATTATTTTAAAATGGTGTCTTTTAATTTTTAAAAAGCATTTGTTGTTATTTTATTAATTTTTAATTCCTATGTCGGGTTTCAAATCATCCTTTCCTCAAGTGTTTTACACCATCTTTCAATAATTTATCAATTGCTTCTCTGGTTAATTTCTCGATAAATTTTTATAAGTACGTAACTTTGCAAAAAGGACGTTGTTGCAAAAGGAATGCAGGTTTTTGATTTTTTTGTAATTACCGCAATGTTATATGACTAAAGTTAATTTCTCTCTCTATAATATATATAATTTGTCGATTTTCAATCCAAACGGAACCCCTACTTCTGAACACAGTGCATTTATAAAAGTCACCGCTGCTGATTGATCAACGTGAACATTCGAGTTTACTTACTAAAAGCATAAAATTGAGAAAATATAGAATGTTAAATATTTGTGTTATTTTTCTCAAATTTTTTGATTTTTTTGATAAATTTTTATAAGTACGTAACTTTGCAAAAAGGACGTTGTTGCAAAAGGAATGCAGGTTTTTGATTTTTTTGTAATTACCGCAATGTTATATGACTAAAGTATGTATGATGTTATGAGTGATTCGAAAGCTTATTTTATACTCTTTCAGATATATTTGTTTAAAACTTATTATAATGTTTCTGGTGGTGCGAGAGCGGGCGCAGCGTGGTGGCCGCGGCGTGTTGGTATTGGGGGTGATCTGCTGGATGCGAGGGGCTCAAATTCAACGTAATCTTACTGCCATCATCTCGATCGTCAGATCTCTGCGGCTTGCATCTCCAGCCCCATCCTCCATTTCAAATAACTGTTACCAATTCATTCCATCACTGCTCTTTAACATCATCGACTTTGCTCTTCAAATTACCGACTCGTTTCGTCAAATCCGGCTCTAATAACTTTCTAATAAGGGATCGAATTTCCTTAGAAAAGTGTCGTGGAAATGTGAATTTGATTGTCATAATTTTCTCGAAAATCTGACGATTATGATCAGAGAAAAACGGCGTATAACCGATGACAAGTTCGAACACGAGAACCCAGAACGTCCACCTATCAACCGCTCGACTGCAACCCCCACTGGCGATTATTTCGGGCGCTAAACACTCGGGTGCACGTCTGATTCGGAACGAGTTTTGCGAACCCGAAATCGGTGACATTCAAACAGTCATCGATTCATATTAAAGTATTCTCGGGTTTCAAGTCACGATAAGCGATATTCAAAAAATTGCGATTGGAACCTGTCGCGTTATCACCCCCCCATACATCCAAACAGCACTGAAATCCAATTGTCGAATGTGCGTCGAGTTTTAATCTTTCTTTTAACATCAAATTCGCACCGAATCAGATTTTTTTCTCTTTCATTTCAACTATTTTTTATAATTCGAATTCAAATTTCTCGAATAGAAAACTCAATCGATCCGAAAAAAATTTTATTTTCTTTGACAATGGCATCTTTCTTTCGAAATATTTACAAAAATCGTAACAATGAAGGATTTAAACAATAGATTCGAATTTATCAAAAATCATGTTATAAAAAGAACTGGTCAATCACAAACGGCCGAATAGAAAACATAAAAACTGATCTATTTTATTTTCCATTTTGTTATCATCGATTATTTTTTATTTATTTTTTTGTTGATTATTATTATTTATTTTATTAAATCTATTTTTTTAACCAACAATTTATTTTCAAATACGACTTTTAAAAATTGTACCAAAATTACATCTTCGTAAAAAACAAATACCGGATATGGAGAACATTAAGTTATCAAATATTTAAACAAATCATGTCATAGGGGAGGCTCGGCTTTCTCCGTGACACGGCTAAATTCGTTATAGCTTAAGTAAAACTAATGCAAAATGTAACAAAATTGCAAAGTGGGTAATGGTAGATTTGAAGATGATCTATCTGGAGAGGAGTGGATACAATGTAAAAAAAAATAAAAAAATAAAATTAATAAAATAAAATAAAAAATTAAAAAATCAAAATTATCTCTTAATATCACGAAATTAGCCAAGTCTCCCCTACATCAAATACACATTAAACCACATCGTAACAGGGAATATCGCTAATATCTTCTGAAACTAAATCTTGAATACAATCAGGTGGAAATAGATCATTGCAATCAGTTTCACCAAGCAAAATTAAAATTAGGATTTTTAACTTCATTCTGTTCAACGAGAAGTTCGGTTTCTGCTAAATTAAATGTTACTTGAGATTCTATTTGCCGATCTTCATTACAGTCACCATACAAAATAACTTGCGGTTCACTTTTAGAATGAATGATCGTGTAATTGAATAGAATTATATAACTCAAATTTCCCTATTATAAACAAAACTTTTTGTTCACTGAGACTGCATTGAAGAACACAGAAAATTGACTTTTATCTTTCTCAACAGACTTCAAAATGATCAAAAGATTTATAGACTTCTTAGAAATGCATTCTAATAAAGAATTTTGAAATATTGTCTTTCATCTTAAATAACAAAATCTGATAAGTTCTGATCAATCATATCTGCAGCATTTAATCCAAGTAAATATTGAACATTTCAGATTCACTAATAATAGTTGGTTTATTTTCCATTATGATCATCACAGAATCTGTCGTCGATTTGTAACGCAGTTGCGCTGACATAGCAAATTTAAATGTAATGTATCTCATCAACTAAATGTAACAAGTGAATGCATTTATCCATTTTGATAGGATCAAGGAAAACAGCCCTACGTGGTGATCGACCGTATCACCCCCCCAATGCGAATCGAACAGTTTCTTTTGTTAATAATTTCTATTTTAATTGCACATTTCAAAAGGTGATTTTTGCAACATTCACTTCTACGAGTTCAAGCTAGGGCGTAATGCAGCTCAAACTGCTCGAAACATCAACGAATTTGGGCAAGGGAAGAGTCAATGAATGCAGGGTGCAGCACTGGTATCGGAAGTTTCGCTCTAGCAATACCAGCCTGGAAGATGAGCCTCATGAAAGCTGCCCATCGACGATTGACAACGACGATTTGAAGGAGCTGGTGGAAGCCGTTCCACGCACAAATGTTCGAGCACTCACAGAAGTGCTTAACGTTGATCCAAACTTGAAGCAATTTGGAAAGTCGAAAAAGTTTGATAAATGGGTGCCTCACGAATTGACGGGTCAGCAATGACTGTTGTAGGAGAAGTAGGTGTCGAATGTAAAGTAGGTAAATGTATAAGGAAAGTTAAGTAGTGGAAAATTAAAAACTCCATATGACCGGAGGCGTGCCGATGCAACAGAGTTTTGGGATATGATTGAGGTGGTTATCAGACAGAGAGAAAGAAGAATTCAAGAGGATACACCACGTGTATGAACTGGAAGCTAAGTTTGGAGGCATAGTAACAGATGAAAAACGATTAAAAGAGGTGAGAAAAAATCTAGATATATCTGGGAAACGGAAACTATAATACTTAGTGCTGAAGTTTAAGGATATATTCATGACCAACGAGTGGGACAGGTAAAACCAGTTTCATAAAGCATGAAATAAAAACCACGTGCAAACCAATAAATATAAAACCACTGAGACAACCAGAACATCTTCAAGGGAAATTAGAGGAGGCTATCAAGAACTTGGAGGAAAACGGAATTATTCGCCGTTGTAATTCACCTTGGAACACGCCCCTTGTGTGCGTATGGAAGAAAGGCAACTTCTTATCTGGGCAACTTCTCCAGATAAAACCCTTCAAAAACCACGACGACTCCAAAGACGCCTTTAACGCTTTCATTGCATCCAGAACTCAAGAGTTCTACACTAGGAGCGTCAATAAACTTGTTTCTCGTTGACAAAATATTGATTATGATGGTTTGTATTTCGATTAATAAAGTTTATTCTGTGCTGAGTTACATTTGTTTAAAGTTTAAGTTCAAAAACCTGAATTGCTTTTATAACAACCTTATAATACTATATAACAGATAGAAAAACACTTTATATTGTAAAGCTATGGTATCAACTGTCAACGTCGAATAACTCGATGTGTCTGAGACTTATGAAATTTATCGAGTTAACCAAATATCAGGATAAGTGAACAAAAAGAACGGTAATGCAAATGATTGAATCCGGTTCACAGCATATTTAGTGAATAAATGATGATAATTAATGGTGATGAACAATGTGTGTTGGTGCTTTCATGATTCACTAGTTAACATCATATTTATCCCTGCATATTTTTATAAAGGGGATTACGCGATAACTGGTTTTCAACCCTGTCGTATTATTATAAACGCAACACCTGTGTCTAAATCTCTAGCAATAGGTTAGAAATATTTCTTGTTTTACATAAAACTTAATTCACTAACAAAAACTTTTGATGCAAAATATTTGAATTACTAAACAACATTTGATCAATAGGGGCCATAAAAACCAAAGGACCTAAGAAAGTTTTACTCAAATTATTAATATTGATTGTTTACTAAAATTTGGTGAAAGCATTCACATAAGGATAATTTTTAGATTATTTGTGCATTATTGCTCAAAATTATCGGCATCAATTTTTACTTAAAATTAATACGATTTTTTTACACATGTACATAATGTTACCAATGGTGCCACTACCAAAATATTTGACTTAAAAAAGATTCAAAAACAGTACCTATTTGTTCGACGTCAACTGAGAGTTTGAGATAGAAAACAAGTTTCAGCCTTGTTTATCTGTACTCATATTCTGATTATTCGTACCTGATTCTGACTCGATATGCAAAAATAAGTCTGTCGAGGGTTTTCATAATGCTTTTAAAAGAATGAAATATAAGAAATATTAAAGCCTTTAGGAAGATGCGGAGATTAGTGTTGATAAGCTAGAAATTTAACCGTTGGTTTAAATCATCAACATCAGTAAGACAAGGTTTGTACATTTTCATCAGCACTGTCTGAATAAGCTGTGGAGGAACGAGAATAACCAACCAGACGACATAGCAATAATTGGCAAAGATTAGTTGGAGATTCAAAAACTTACCAAAAGAAAGAAGACCTCCAAACTGAAGTATTTGAAAATATGATTAATAACATGTGTTTTTGTCTGTTGTTTTTGTAAAATAAGATGATTTTTTCGATTTACTAAAAACTATATTATTCAAACAAATTACATGATCCAATTAATTACACTCCCCAATGATCTCCAGATCAAATCACATAATCATCCAGATACTGAGGGGTTTCCATACCCGCACCGGTCGTTCAGCGGTATCTGCAGCTACCTCTTGCGTTGTCGGTCCACTCATTTCGTCTTCACTATCTGAAATGCGATCATAGGAATCCACTAACATCAGTTTTCGATTATCCAATGCTCTCTTGATGTGGGATATATGTCTCGTGATTCCATCGTCGTCCAGCTCCACCCCAACTGCAGACTTCAATGATTTAATTACCTGCGGCTCCATCCATGGTTCATCGCATTTTCCGCCGACTCTCAAATAAACATTCTCACCAATTCTGAATGGGTTTTTATCCGTATCATCATACTCATCATTCGAGATGCATTCTGAGATAAATTTGCATTCAACCTGACGCTCATCTCGAATCACTGGCAGCCGAGACTTGGCATGGAACATCAATTCAAAGGCCCCCGCATCCCGGGGACCCGTCGTACTGTTTTACTAAAACACACATTCGCTGATCAACTTTGCAGATCTCGCCGCCATTGTCTTAATGGTGCGGTGATTTCTCTAGCACATCCAATTCCCTTGATGCTGATAGGCTGCGGGGAACCCTTGCTCGATTCTCCATTTATCTAGCAATTTTCTCAGTGGGGCACTTTGGTAGACAGCCGCATTGTCGGAAAAGAAACATTTCGGTGGTCCAACCTATTTCCTCTGCGGTTTAACTGCGTAACTTTCTTCAAATACAAAATCTTGTTGCTGAATCCACTGTACTCAGATACGCAACACCGTTGAAATAAGTCACATCGCTATAAAGTTGGTACCTTGTCAGTTGACAATTGCCCATGTCGATACTCAATTCGTGGGGCTTGAGTGATCTTTGAACACTCAACACACTGCTTGATAACTTCCTTAACTTGATCCGACTTTATTGCATTAGACCCATATTTTTCCTCTCAGCAGTTCACTCGTCCTGTCGACTCCAAAGTGATAGATATCATGAATTTTCTTGATCTCATCAACACTTGGATACTGATTTACTTCAATGGAGTTTACTTCCATTTTCCTGTTTAGCTATTGTTTTGGAACCCTGGTCAAACAATCTGCCATATTCAATTGAGATTTCACCAATTCCAGTTCCACTTCCAGTTTGTCTTGATCTTTCAACTCTCTCATGATATCGAGTCTTCGCCGTACCAAATTTTCAGATAACGTGCGGGTTCTTGGGTTGTGTGTATTCTTGAATACTGCCATGAGCCATCCATACACTGTTGCTGAGTCTATCATCAGCTTGAACTTATGAAGGCCCCAGGTTATTGCCATGTTTATTCCCCTAATAGTCCCATCCAGTTCACTCATATTAATATGGCTTGTATCATCTTCTTTCCTTAACCAAGCAACATCTTCAATGATATTACTGTTAACGCACAGTAGTACTCCCATTGCCATACTACTTGCATTTGGACAAATGACGACATTATTATTGCAATTTAAAACCCACTTGCCTGTTTATAGATCTCCATCCATCCTCAGCCTTTGACAGATTTCATTAAATTTCTCTATGATGTCTTTTGGCACTAATTCATCCCAGTCTATCTTGTATTTTGCGGTTAATCTCAGAATATAGGTACGAGCAACCCGTAACTATTCTACAACTGGTACATGGTCTATCCACTCCCCCTAAATTCCATGTACTCCTCTCTTCGTTGCTTTATCAAGTTCCCTAGTTACGAGCTCTTGGTCTCTTCACTGCAAATTTCTTTGTACATTCAGTCCAAGTACCATGACATCTTTGTCTAAGCCAATCCAATCTATGGGTTTAGACTCCAACCCAAACCGGCGAAAAATTCCTACTACATCCTCTGCATTACAAGAACATTCCACAATGAACAAGTAATCAATATACCCAGAAGCAGTTATCGTCTGCTCTTCCTTGATAATCATTTCAACTATTCTTGACATGACTTTTGGCGCAATGGATAGACCAAACCCTAATCTGGTCAATACATACACTTCGCCATTCCACATAACCGCCTGATATTTCCACAAATCTGGAGCCACCCTTACTTGTAGGTAAGTCTTTTTTAAATCCATTATAGGCAGTTGGGTCCCAATTTTCTTCACTCCCATAATCGTGACTGGCATAACTGCTGCCAGAATAGCTCTGAATTTGTTCGTTCAGTAACCTGTAGTCTAATACCGGTCGTATTCATGTCGTTTTACCTTTGACTTGTCGCACTTCCATCAACGGTATCCTGTTACGAATCTTCCCGTCTCGCTTTTCATCATACTTTATCAGAACATCTTCGCTTACCCACTCATTCAGTTTATCTTGAAATGGCCCTTTATCTTCCTTGGGAATATCATAATTGACACATATGGTTCTCCCAACCGGATGATCAACGACAAATCTCCATCCTGTGCTCCAATACCTTCCGTCCAATTGAGCTTCAAAATCATCCTCTTTTATCTGCAAATGTCTTCCACTTTTAACTCCAGTTGATGCAGTAATAGCTTCCAATTTTGCTCCATTACTGCCAAATTCTATACAAACATCATCACCGTCTACCCGTATTGTCAGTCCACGTTTGAGAATAACATCGTTTCCAACTATGATGTCGACACCTGCAGGCAGCGTTTCAACCACTATGGCTCCAACAGGCTCCAGATTCATACAACCAAATAGCATCACATGCAGATGCACTTTACCCAGAGATATTTACATCACTACCATCGACCGCTACCAGGTTCATGTTTCTAACTCCTTCGATTCTTGACTTTGTGCAACTTCTTCTAATAAGAGTGGCACTAATCCCCGTGTCGATCAAATTAATGGTGATTTCGAATTTTTGAGACGATTCACGGCCGCCTTGTTGACACAGTTGTCCTCAGGACGTTGTGGCTTTTTATAGGCGTAAATATTGGCGGTAGTTGCATTACCACCCCCTTTTAATGTGACATTTGGTCCTACACCATTTACTGGGAGAGGTTGGACCTGTGACCTTCTCCACTCTGTCGTTTCCCGACGTGTTACAGTTTGGTTTTTTTGTTGCCGACTTCTCCACATTTAAAACATTTTACCCTACACGTCTTCTGCGTGTGTCCAAGTCGATTACAACCAATACATCGAAATTTATTGTTCGTGACCGCAATTTCTTAATGATGTTGATGAGAAGATATCTTTTTGGTCAAGTTCACCACACTCTTGAACGTGAATTCGACGTCCAATCTTGGCTGCACGTCTTTTTTTTAATTGATCCGGTAAACTGTGAATAAATGTTATTGCACAAAACGCATCGATCGGATGCTGGTCCCCAACAACGGTCCGTATCAGCTGATTGATCTCGGCTGCCGATACGTCCAATCTGTCACCCGGGAGAATCTTTTTTTGACCAAGCAACAGCCATGCGTCAAATCTCCCCAAACCAAACACTCGGCGCAACTCACTTTTGATTTCCTTGGCATTTCTCTGTTGATCCAGCGATAAGCCTTTCCAAGTGTCATATGCCGGCCCATCCAACAGCATGACCAAGCATGAGACTTCTTTTTCCATAAGACCGTCTACTTCGATGGCAAACTCGAATCAGTCGAACCAACGTTCGACGTTCTCCCCACTATCAAATTTCTTCAAATTACTGATTGCTTTCATTGTCACGAAAGTGACAATGATGAAAGCAGTTCACAATTATGGTGGATGGAATGCTGTGCCATGATAGTAGCAATGCAAAGAGGGCATCAAGCAGAGTAGAAGGAACGGTTTCGATTCGCATCAAACGATGCTAATCGTTTTAATAATATCCTCTTCTTGTAACGAAGTTTGAAGGTGTAGATTATGGGCAAATCTGCACTTCCCCCAGCCATTTTCAGAACAAAACTGAGATTGCCAAAGGAGCTACTAAAGTCGCATGCGTTAAGATGTAGAGTTTCACCATCAATTGGTATGTTTCTGTGACGTTGCTGTAAAAGAGGGGGAGGACTATTATAAGAAGTCGTTGACATTTTATTCTGTACATGTCGAAACCATTCCAGCAAGCATTTGTCCACCTCTTGGCTGTCAAATTCATTACCGTAAAGCACCTTTCATAAATCTTCTCTGTATCCTTTATAATAGTGGACCATGTCGGGGGAGGAATTCCAAATGATGACGTAAGGTTTTTCATCTTCATATGCTCATAAGAGTCAACATAGTCAATAATTTCCTTTTTCTTGGCCTGGTCCAAAATGTGAAAATTACGCTTTTCAGTCATCTATAATGTAAAGTATTGATTATAGAACTAAAAAATTAAATTGATTATAAAATAAATAAAAAATATTGAAGATTAAAAATTTATTTTTGATTAAAAGAATTTAAAAAAGTGCATAAAAATGACCAACCATATTAAAACAACAAACCATTAATTTTATTTAAAAAAATATCATCTAATTTTAAAATAAATAACTTTTTTATACATTAATTTTTGAAGACACTCATACAAAAGAAATCAAGATTTTGTATAATCAGATTTCAGTTCGAAATTCTTTCATTTGATTTGCATTGTGTTGTGAGTACAGTAAAAAAAAACTCCATTTTGTTATTGGCTTCGTCTCATTCTAAAATTCTGTCCATACAGTAATAGAGAATATTTGAAGAAAATATATCACATTATCTGCAAACTCGGCTATCTCGAATTTTTTTTCCGCCCCACGCGATTTAAGATAACCGAGTTTGACTGTATATAATATATTTAAATCAAAGTATTGAAAATCTATTTGAAAGTGATTAAAATTATTTTAATAGTGGATTGTAACGTAATTTTTTATTTAATTATTAAGAATGTATTTAAGATGAATTAAAATATTTTGTAAGGATTTTGTATTTAAATTTGTCAGAATAATTAGAGGTTTAGAAATAGAATTTAAATTTATCAATCAAGAACAATCTTTAACTACGACAGTTTTGTGCATAATTTCATGGAATTAAATGACTTTCTAAATAATAGGACAATATTTCATTATTAACAGTTTATTTTGATAATTTGAAACATTCATTAAAAATCCCTTTCTAAGACCCTTCCAAAAAATATAGCTTTTCTCTGTTACAGAGAAGATTCCATATTTTATTTCTATTTTATAGGTTCATTCTTAAGAGATAATTTTGTTACCATTCGCTAGTTCAATGATCTGAATCAAAATAATACTTGATCGGCTCTCAACACATTCTTTATCTAGGCACGCTAATGACCTTCAGCAACAACTAATAATACGAATGATATTAGAACAATAATAATATCAAAAATAACAAATTAAAACATCAATAATATTGACAACAACGTCTGGCTGTGGTGTGAGAGTAATCTGACATATAGTGATGTAGAAACAAGATCGGATCAATTGTCAAAAGTGATATGATCGGTGATATGTTTATCGATCGATCTGACCGCTGGTCCGATAAATGCCCGGCAAGTGACACATCAAATGATGTGTGCATGTGTGTCACCGCTGTGAGACTCGTCCATATCGTGACCCAGATTATCGTGTCCAGGAATCCAGGGTGATGATCGATTATCGATTTCTCCAGTCAACAGTCGTAATGTGTGAAGATATGCGTGTGTCATGGTTACTGTCGTTAAGCAACTCAATATTTTTATTGTAGTACAAATACATATCTGTTGTCAACCAATTTATTCATGTGATTTTTTATTGATTGTGATGTTACAATTTCTTTGAGTTTTCTTTGTGAAACTAATTATTACACTCCATAAAATTAGAGATAAACTGACCCAAGATTCTCCTGGGTTATAAAGATGAAATAGATTATTAATTTGCCGCACCGACTTTTGTAGACAATGTTTTATTTCTGAGCTAAAGGCGTTCGCGGTTGATCATCAAGTGTCCGGAATATATCAGGAAGATACAAGATACTTTAGTGGAATTTTTATGAAACAATGAGAAACTATATTGACAAGGAAAAACTGGAAGAGACTGGAACAAGAAAATGAATATCGAAAATGCTTCAACCGCGTATCAAGAGAGTAAGCTGCATATTCTCTTCTTGCTATCAAGATTTCACTAAGTAGAATGAATAAAGCAACAGAGGGGTGGTGGTTCTTAAACCATGAGAAAACTATCAAAAAATTTATAAAACTAAAGAATGGTTGCTGGGGCATGTATTAGGTGATGTTCGAATAAATGTTATTGATTCAGTAAATTACGAAATATCCTAAAAGAAAGACGTATATATACTTTGAATCCGATCCTAAATATTTCTATGTATGTTGGTACTGCTGACGGGAGCAATCAAGAATTGATCCCTAATGAAGTTTTGGCTTTTCAGCTTGATAATATAACAGATAAAAGAATATTCAAATGCCCCTTTCCCCGTAGCAATAAGGGAACTCATACTGTTACAGGCTTACAGCACAAAGGTATCATGATTGGTCCTTTTTCTTAGAGGTAAACCGAAACGTGCCCGTCCACCGAAGGCTCGCACTTATGCATCCAAAACCGTGTGAGAAAATCATAAGCTCTGGTATCTTTAAGGTTTCCACCCGATACAGAGTCTATGATTCACTATCCTGTGTGCCAATGCTGAGTATCAAAGTTTAAAAGCTATACAAAGTTATTCATCACAGTCAGAGGAGGTCTATTTGCAAGGAAAATTAAATTTGTTTAAATATGTTATTTTGTGTATTTGTTTAACAGGCAGTGCGTCACTATTTCACAAATTTCGTCATTTTCTCAAATGAATCATATTGAGTACTGTCATGTAATCAAAATTCTTGTGATACGAAAGATAGACAAAGAGTAAATTATTAAGGAATTACAAGATGTTTATGGCTCTCATTGTATCTCTAAAATGATAATCTCTAATTGGATCACTCAATTAAACCCCTTTCGCTTAGTAAGATTGCTAAAGCGGCCTAGCGTTATATGTCAATACCCCCAATACCATTTGGCCAAAACATCCACAATCTTATTCACAATTGCTTAAACCCGATATAGATAATCGATATTTATAAATACACGTTTTATTTCTTTCTTCTTCGAAATTTATCTTCTTATATTCTTCTTATTTTCAATATTCTTGTTGTTCCACTAATTTATTAACTTATTTTGTTAATGCACAGTTAATAATTTAAATATTCTCAAGTTTGATTATAATTTATATTTATATAAACTATATATTAACATTTAGATTTAATAGCAATTTCTACATAAAAAAACGAAAAGAAAATATGTCAATTTAATAATTTTTTAATTAAACAACAAAACATGTTTCCTCATTGCGGCATCGTCAGTCGTGAAAGAATTTCAGATTACCAGTTCTAAATTATATGGAACATTGAATATTACGCAACTTAT
>MQRK01061485.1:0-10467 GCA_001938485.1 Girardia tigrina
AGTTATTCTTCGAAATAATTTTTTAAAATAAATGCAAAATAATTAAAATTCAATTATTTTTAAAAATAACTCTTTTTTTAATTAATTAAGATATTTAGTTATAACTGTTTTATAACTTTGGATTTTAAATGTTTTTTTCCTTTTTTTAGAGATTATTTACAAAAATTAATTATTCAAAAATTTAAAGAATGAGCCCGTCCTTCACACTGGCGATCCCCTTGGGCGCTTCCCATTGGATATCGATAGAATTAGCGTCCTTGTTGATTTTCCCTGATCTGTACATATAATATACAACAAAAAATATACAAAGCCAAAATTTTAACAATTGATAAATATTAGCACTATTTTGTCGTTCGCTACTTTGTCGGGGAACCGTTTTTAATACCACAATTTAAGAAAGTAATCTAAAACATGTACCTTCATATGATTAATTTGAGTTAATATTATAATAAATAGAATTAAAACAATTGAAATGGGTTCGTCTTTTATTTAATATTTCATCTTAGTAAATAAAAATTAATACTATAACACATAGAGCTGAAATGTTATACCTAACTTAGCAGCTTTTGTCGTTGTTTAGACTACGAAATGACACATAATAATCTACGAGTTATACAATCGGCATCTTTTCGCGGTTCAAGTTAGGGGGTAATTTTTGAATTGCGAGTAGCTCGCAATTGCCGTTTCGCGATTTTTGGTAAACTCATATAAAGTTTCGAATTTAGAATCTAACAAAGAAATTTCCAAAACATTTTAAAATATATCATAAATTAAAGTAAAATATTTTCACAATTAGAATAAAATAAGTTAATATAAATTTTTATGATAAAAAGTTCTTTATTATAAAAAAGAAGACTTTTTTGGGATTCACAAACGATTAATGAATGATATTAGATCTATCAAGTACTTGATCAGTTTGTGCAATTCATTTCTTTATTGATGTTATACTTAACATCAATCGGGTAGTTCCAAAGACAAAAAAGCAAGTTTTTCTAGTGAAGTTCAATTGTATTCCAAGAAGAGCAGGGACGGCCTGTAGACGCGTCAATGGAGGGAGGATGACTTTAAATCCATTTTAAAGAAAAATTGATAGTTTAAATATATAGAAGAATATATACCCTTTGCATCAAATCATCTTGCTCATCAAGAAGCTTTATCAGATAAAGATAAATCATTTTTGTATTTTGTCACAATTTCGTTATGTTTTGTTTCATTTTGTTATCAAATTCTAATCGTAATTGAAATCGTCACAACCAAAAACGCCAATAATTTGAGCTCATCGAGATTTGGTTTGTGGACAAAATTAAATTTGATGATTGCTGTCGTCTCTAATGTATTCTTGATCCCTTTGCTCGGTTTAATTGTGTCCAAAGGTTCGATAAAATCATTAAGGTTTGTCATTTTTGAATTCTCGTTATCAAATATTTTAAGAGAAGAAATGATAAATCAAAGAAAAAACCATAATCAAATTTGAAAGATTTATTGATCAAATGTCACATTCATTTTTAGAGAATTTCTTTTTCAATTCCCACACAAAGTAATACAAAAAGAATTACACATACAGTTAAATGTACATTAGAAGAAAGCGCTGTTTTGTCATATGTAACTGAAGAGCCTGGCGTACTAGAGATAATTCTAATGTATTTTTGGAATCAACGTAATCAGTTTGATACGAATGAAGGATACTGTGGTTAAACATTTTCAACCATAATTAAATGGTTATATAATCATAACAAAGGTTATGATTGAGGGAAGAGAGGAAGGAGAAAGACCAACAGGAGAAGACCAAAGAGGCAATGGATGGACGATTTAAAAGAATGGATTGGATTGAGTATTGAATGCCTGAGAAAAGAAGCTACAAATAGAAAGATGTGGCGAAGACTTGTTTATAATTGGGTGCACCCACGGCCCAACGACTAAGGTCAAAAGAAGAAGAAGAAGAAGATATGCTTTTTGAATTGATGAGACTATTGTTTATATTTACATACGCCGAACAATACACTCACTACGATCTTCTATCTTAATTTTCATTTCAAGTTTTAAGAAATTATGACATCAGATGATCTTTTTTAATAATCTTTTTACATTTATTTTGTATTAAGAGTGACGTGAAAAGTTGCAAACCTCACGATTACTAGATCAATTATTATTTTTGATATTTGCAGTTACTTGTGACTGCTTTCTTATTTATGGTATAATTACTGAATAGTTCTTTTGTTAGTGATTTGGAATGAACAAATTTCATTTTTATGAAGTAACTGTTTACATTTTAGATGTTGAGTAATGATATCAATGTCAATCTGAAATACCTCGTGAATTCAGTTTTATTTATTGAATAGAACAATGGCGTCGCTCGACTTCGATAATCTGGACTTAATGGAAGGTTTAATGATCAGGATATATGTCGAAATGAAACAATATTAAACCGTATCAAATTATGGAACAATGTAAAATTGTGATGAGAAGTAAATTTAAAACTAAAAAATTAATTTAATAAAGCTTCTTAAAAATAATTAGCATATTCAGTAGGAATAAATTAAATAATGTTTTTGAAGTAATCTTCAATTATCTGAAGCAACAAGATAATAAGTTAATTAAAGTTGTTCAAAAGCAATCGAAATCGATATTAATTAATATGTATAGTGACCCAGTCTATTATTATATATAAATTATATATAGTGAATTATATATAAAATTATATATATATATATATATATATATATATTGTAAGGTAAAATCTATATAATAGGGATAAAAGCAAGACGACGCGTTTCGAGATAATAAAAATCCCATCATCAGGTCACAAAATGTACCAAGCAGGTACACTATATGGAAACTTGCCGAAAATAAATAAAATTTATCCAATAAATTATTGGATGAAAATAATTTTTTTTCACTTTTCCTTAAAATTAAGAAAAATGCACTAAGTGCAATCAATCTCATTCTCGCAAACCAACCATTGGCAGCTATCAATTGCCATTTGAGAAAACGATATGTTTTCTCTATCGTTCCGTACTTTACAAGGTAACGGAGACATATGACAAGTATCAGTGATTGTGATTGATTCATATGAAATCGGTGTGCTCAATCAATGGAAGATCGAACAGTTAAATAAAGATAAAATAATAATTGGTGGCAATCAGTCTATAGTTTTAACAGTCGACGATACTATTAAAACGAATTCATGTCACTGAATTCAAAGTGATTTGATGTTTGTCAATTTACACGAAGATGCTGGGATAGCCGAGTTAATTCGAGCCAAAATACTGATATCTGATCTAATCTGTTTTATCTCGTCATTATCTTTCTGCCATTTGAATCCTTCGGATTCATCGTCTAACGCTAGGATTCTTGATTTAACTTTACCCTTCTTAGCTTCTTCATGCATAGTTTGACATTGTACACACATTTCACAGGAATTTCTCGACATTGCATCGGTGTTAGAGTGTTTTTCACCTTTCCAGTATTCCATTGTCATATCCAATCCACTTAGAAAATTTATCCAAGTTTGAAATTGCGGAGTGATTGGGTTCTTTTTCGTCATCATAAAGGTAAGACTTCATGATCCGTTCTTAATAGAAATTTCTTGCCGTACAGATAGTGCTTGAAGTGTTGTGTAAAATAGTAGATTGCCAGCAGTTCTTTTCTCGTAATACAGTATCCCAATTCATGTTTGTTCATGTTGCGGGATCCATATGCAATCACTCTTTCTCTTCTATATATATCTTTCTGTGATAGCACCGCTCCAATGGTGTCAAAACTAGCGTCCATGTCCAATATGAATTCTTTTCCGAAATCTGGCTATGCTAGTATTGGTGTATTGATCATCTTTTCCTTTAATTTTTGAAACGCTTCGTTGCATTCTTCCGTCCATGTTAGCTTTTTTTCTTTATTCTTTCCGCATGGTCCTTCCAATACTTATGAATACTTTGCATAATCTTTTAAGAATTTCCTGTAATAGTTCATTAAACCTAAAAAGCTTCTCAGATGTTTTACACATGAAGGATTGTGAAACTTGCTAATCGCATCGATCTTTGTATTATCTGATTCTATGCCATCTCTGCTGATCACGTATTCCAAAAACTTTGTCTTTTCAACCAAAAAGTGACTTTTATCTGGATTATTTCTCAGACCCGATTGCTTTATTTTACTAAACACGTGTTCAATTCGTTTCAGGTATTCTTCCTTGTCTTTTGCGAAAATTAATATATCATCTAAATACAAAACTGCCTCTTTCCAATTTAATTCACCTAAAACTCTTACCTTCAGTTCTTGAAACGTTGCTGATGCCGCCCCAATTCCAAATGACATTCTCTTGAAACAGTATTGGCCATCCTTTGTTGAAAATACTGTTTTGACTTTTGATTCATCTTCAAGTTCCACTTGATGGTATGCGTTTCCTAAATCGATTGTGCTAAAATACTTTGCTCCATTTAGTGTATTCAACATTTCCTCAACATTCGGCATTGGGAATGCCGGTCTAACGGTGATTTTATTCAATTTCCGAAAATCTACACATACTCGAATGACCTGTTTCTCCTTTTTCCAAACACAAACTAGAGGGAAATTCCACGGTGAACTGCATTTCTCTATAATATCGTTTTCTTCATAATTTCGAATAATATCGTTTAGTTTTTCCTCGAAATGTTTTGGTTTGTCGATAAGGTTTCACCAAAACTGGTTCTCCATGCGTTTCGATCTTGTGTTTGGTCAGTGACGTCCTTCCAATATCCCATTTGTCAGCCATAAATATTGATTTAAATTCCTTTAAAAGTTCCATTAATTGGTTGTCAATTTTGTTTTCAAACAGCTCTTATTCTCCTCAGTCTATCCTCGTCTGATGGATTGTCTCGCATTACCAGTAACTCATTAGTATTCGATGGTTCTTGTAAAAGTACATATATATTAATATAATATATTATATATATATATATATATATATAAATCAATATAATTATTGATTCAAAAAAATTAAAAAATACATAAAAATTGCTGATTGCAATTGCCTACAAAGCAGTTGTCTGTGGAATCCGTTCATAAAGTAATTTTCTGCAAACCAACTCCTCAATTTTCCCCCTGAATGTGTTCCTTTTCATGTGGTCTATTTTCTCAAAATCTCGTACAACCGAATGCTTCTTTGACGTTTCTATCGACATTGTTACAACAGAAGATCGCTCCTTCGAAACCTTGGAACAATAAATTCAATAAACACTGTTCTATATATCTCGTATGTGATTTGTTTTGTTATTCATGTTTACCTATATATTGTAAAAGTAAAAGTTTTATGCATATTTATCTTCTTTTTATTACGTTAAAGGAGTTCACTGAAACACGTTTTCAGTTAGCTCCTTTTACAGTTCTCTCTTTAACTTAATCCTGAATTTGTCCAAGAAATCTATTCCTACAATCATTTCTGGATCTAAATATTTGACCACAAAGAAATCCACTGTTTTCTGCATTCTTTCAATTATCACTTTAAGTTGAACAATACCATAGTTTATAAGTTCTGAATCATTCGCACAATGTATACGTCTTTTAGTTTCTTTGATCTTGACATCTTTCATATATTTAATTATCTCTGCTTTAATAATGTTGACTCGAGCTCCAGTATCTAACAGGCATTTGACATTTTTATTCTTTATTTGGAACTATATACTTGGTCTACCTTTGAATTCTTTATAATTTATGTTAAACTTCGGTAATATCAATACATCTTCAGCATTCTTTTTTATTTTTTTCTCATTTTCTATATCCATATTAGCACATATTTCATTGTCTTCTTCAGGTTCTTTATCTAATCTACACATCTCCAGAAGAATATTTTCAAACACATTCATACATACAATCAATCATACACCTACATTGAGTTCTTATTGTAGCACACTCACTTCTTCCTGTGATCGTGCGTCCTCGTTTCTCTGATCATTTCTGAATTTTCTGTTACCTACTGGATATTCCAGTCTTTTGCCATCTTCTCTTCTATATGTTCCTTTCGAATAGTCCCCTTTTGTAGAGTCTTTTCTTATGTATAATTCATCATCTAGTTCGTCCACTTCTGCTACTGGGTATTTCCTATTCGTGTATTTTGGCCGTTCTCTATACCGTTGATTCGAGTAATTTTGCCTGTTGTTCCATGGATTATTTCCATTATCCCTTTTTCATTGATCACGCTCCTTAAACCTATTAGAGTTTTCATAACACTATGTTCTTAAAGGCCCTTTTCCATTACAATGACTACACTTCATGTTTGGGCACTCTCTTTTAACATGCCATTCTTCGTGTCATACCCAACAGGTAATTTTTCGAACTTTAAAATATCTTCTTGTTTCTTGTCCTATGAATTTCTCGTTCTGTGGTCTTGGTGTTCTTTTTTATTTTCCACTGTTCTCCATTCATTTTCTCTTTTTGTGTTATATGCCGCTACAGGAGCATTTCTTTTCTTTTTATCATATTCAAACATTCTTATCATATATTTTTATATCATATATTATATTCTTTATCATATACGCTAATCTGATAGATGACGAGAACGTGCAGAAAGAAATAGCTATCAGATTTCTTTACACCTCTGACAGCTATTTCTTTCTGCACGTTCTCGTCATCTATCAGATTAGCGTAGACAAATTTGATAGTTCATTTTTACCCAACTTTTTCTCAATTAGCTTTTCAATGATTTCATCAGCCTTTCTAAATATTACTGTTGGATCGCTAGATCCAATTCTCATTTCTATCAGTTCCTTCATTAGATCCAGGATAGATTTTTCCTTTGAAAATGCGGATCTCAGTCTCTCTTCACATGTTTCACCTACCGCTGCTTCATATTTTATTATGACATCCGGAGTCATATATGGTGTTGCTAATAAGATTTTCCTGTCCTCTGAAAATCCCATTATCTTCGCATACCTGTTAAAGCTCGTTATGAATGCCTCAATTTTTGTTTCTGATCCATCAAAAATCTCCGGACCTCTAATGTTCGGAATCACGTGGTCGTATGTCACCATATTAAGAACACCAACATTGCTTTTCAAACTTTTATTTTCAATACAATTAGAATGGCCTTTTGGACAACTCTCAGCAAAACTTTCGTAATTCGATATCGTTCTAAATTGATGAATTTTAGTTAATGTTTTTTAATAAACAATTATTCGAACAATTTTTTCATTATTTTAAGATTTTATTTTTAAAGTTCAAATTTTGTAGTTTTAGTATTAATTTTATTTACATATTAATTTTATTTAAAAAAGATTTTATACAAAGAAAGAACATTTATTTAATTTAAAACTTAGTTAAAAGCTATTTACTTTATTTAAATCTTTAATATGAAAATTTGAAATGATTTAATATTTTTAAAATTTTTTAAATATCTTATGCTGTACTTTAAAATGCAAATTATACTCGAATAATTATTTATAGTGAACATCTAAAATATCAATTTTCCATCTGGGTGGGAGAAACACATTTCCAAATACTAAACTCAACATACAAAATTCAACAAACCAATTTCAACATACCAAATTTAAAATATTCCTCACACCCATGATCTTCAGTATTCTCCTGTTGCACTTTATTTCAAACGCTTTAAATTCAGCCATTCTCTTCTGATTTATTGACCAACCCTACCATTCATAGAGAATTGCTGTCTATACAAAAGCCTTAGTTACCCAGAAAAGAAAGGAATTTGGAATTCGTATTTAAATGAATATAATAAAAATAAATTTGTTTATATTTTAAAGCATTTTTAATTAAAAATATATAAATAATGTAACCTATACTAAATAATAACACACTGAGAATACCGACTGGCAAAATAATTACTTTGGCAAATTTAATTTGTGAAAGAAGTAAAAATGTATAAACAGCAATATAAGCAAGATTTTCTACTAAAAACCATCCGGCGATTTTTCTTCTTACTACATTCGGGTTGCTCTTAATATGATTTAATAAAAATAAATAAAATATTAATAATAGTCTCACTTGATTCAGTAATACGGAGAGAAAGAGGAATTTAAATATTCCGAAAGATATACCGATACAAATGATAGAACAAATTAAGTTTTTATGTACTATGTAATTTGGATTACCACTACTGTTAGATGTAGAATTTGAGTTTGTATTACATTCATGAACAGTTATTCCTATTGTTCCAAGAATGAAACAGGTATTACAAATTACGAATAAAATCTTTGCTGAAAATACGAAAGCTGAAATAAATAGTCATTGTTAATTAAATAATAATAAATGATAAATCACTGGCCAATATTCCTCCGAAGAGCAGCACGAAACATTCAATGCTTATCAGAATTAAATTCATTTTATAATCAAGGTGATAAAAAATAAATAAAAATGTTGAATAAAAAAACAAATAAGCCGAATATAAAATTATTATTTTTAGCATTTTTCGAAGAAAGAAAAACAATTAAAATTTTAATAGAAATAAATTTTTAATCACATTTAAATAATATTTGGAAATCGATGTTATTTTAAAAATTCAAAATCCGTTCGTTCAAAGTTCATTATTAAAATTAGAATATTTAAACAAAGTTTGTCAGAGTTGGTTTTTGTTTTAATTTTTTTATGAAAAATAAGTATCATCAATATAAAATGATAGCTACAATTAATCCGTTCGTTACTTGCTTTTTTGGATTTTTTCATTGATTTTGTAAAATTTATTAATTAAACTGATAAAATATAACTTTAAAATACATAATATCCAACAACACAAACAATTAAAGCGATGTCTGGTATGAAAACTTTTGAAACTGTCCACCAGATGATGAGGATTAGTTTAGAAACTGATCTTTATTCAAAAGAACAAACAATGACAACTTAGATAACGGTAAAAAACGGTTTAATTTTAAAATAATAAGAGTGACAACTCCATCGATTTTAAATGTAAATACCTATAATGAGCAATTAGTCCAGAAAAATGGGTAGAACGTATATATTTTTTGACCGGTAAAGAAAAAAGTTTGTAAATTGGATTTCTAAATAAGGAGAGTGATGATTGAGTATTAAAATTATGTGTTTTAAAAAAAATGTGAGTTTTCAAGACTTAATTTTTATTTGGTTTTACTTAATTCAAAAACAACTTTATTAATCAAAAATAAACCATTTCATTCAACTCAATTTATCAAAAAATAACTTTTTAATTTATGCTGATAGCATTTAAATCCACTCTTCTTGAGGCTAGTAAAAAATTGAAGGTGCTTTTGGTTTTTGAAGCTCTTCTTATTGCGGAAGTTGTACAGATACTTAAAAAGTGGCAGTCGATGGACGAGAAGTCTTCGAGAATACTGGATTAGGAAGATTTTTACAGCCTAATCATTGAAATTCACCAATAACGGGTACATATGTTGTTATGAGTCATATGGGACATATGGAAATTGTTCATTTACCGCTGAAGCCACCATTCTTGAACCCATTCGAATCGGTGATCAGCAAAATGAAGATCAGTATAAGATCGGGTCTATCAAGACAGGCTGGATTTGGATCAATGACATAAAAAGACAGATTAAATTTGAATTGTATTGAAACAACATGGAAGAAACAGCTCTAAAGGGGAACTGGACATTTAATCAGAAAGAATCATGTGATTATCTTGAATTTGATATCAGGGATTGGTGTAAATTAAGAGAGATTAGTTATTCTCAATTGTTTTAAGTCTCTCGACTTACTTTTAGCGTATGTGCTTCTTCTGCAACAGTAAAGCTGGTTTTAAAATGAATAAAAGACATATTCGTCTATCACTAACTACCTTATATAAAATGCTTTTTGTGAGGCCTTTAAGGGCCTCCCATCATTTTCAGAAGACTTATAATTTGTAGTTTTATAAAGATTAATTTACGTTCGGGTTAATTAGGATTGTTGTAAAGTAGAGTCGGGTCGGGTTGCATTATAATAAAGTCGGGTTTGACTCATGAATATTCGGGTCGGAATGAGAGACTTTTAAGCATGAACACCCACCTATAATTTGAATTCTTCTTTGAGGTAAGTGCTTATTTATTGAACTTAGACGCGAGCAGGCATTAATTTTTGATCCGCCGACGTAGTAGTCATTATCTTTTTTAACCATATAACAACGGATAGAATTGAGCTGCGAGTGTTGATTCGTTACTGCTTCAGAAAGGTTTTTCAACTAGAAAGGCTGAAGAAGAGATTTGTGCTGCCAAAAGTAAAAAGGGCTATTGCATTTGCAGCGATCTCAAAGTTGTATAGCGTTTCGATTCTGGTGACATGAATTTTGGAGATAAACCTAATTTAGGAATGTCATTAAAGTTGGATGATGGATACCTGCAAGTCGGGTTAGATATTGCGCCTTCATTGATTATTCTGATATATATATATATATATATGTTGGGATATTAAGGTGTGAAGGAAACAATTTATAAAACTGAAGATAAAAACGTGGGTTTTATTTCGATAAGATTTATTTATTAATTACAATATTATACAGATTAGATGATACTT
>MQRK01061514.1:0-12679 GCA_001938485.1 Girardia tigrina
ATTCGACTAATTCATGAAACACAATTTACAAATTGTAAACCTTCGTCAAGACCGATTGTTGTTTCTGGTGGCATTCTTTGAACTGATTAATCAAATCGACAGTTTTGTCGATTTCTTCTTTCTGAAATTTGATTTTCCCGTCCAAGCAACTGATTTTACTTTTAGCATCGAGTAATTTTTCGATATTGTCTTTCAGACAATTGTTTGTGATTTGAGATAAAATCGGGTTCTAAAAAATTTAGGAAAAAAAACGGATTGGTAATTTCAAAAATCGATGTGCTGGTTTTACTTTCGTCATAGAATGTTTAAAGAAAAATTTTATTTTATTATAAAAATCGAATAAATTGCCAAAATATGGAATATTAAAACAAGCATTAAAATTGTTTTATGATAATTAAATAAGAATTTAGTGGAAGTTTTAAAAATGTCACTTAAATTTTCAGTAAAAGAAATTTTTTGTGTAATTTATATATTTATTTTGTCTTATTTCTAAAATTTTTATCTGGTTTTATGGAATTGTTCGTTCAGAAATTCATTTTTATATGGAATATTTACTAAAAGTCATTTTTTCTCGGAACAATTATTTGAGAGATGATCAAACAAATTATTTTAATCAAAATTCGAAAGCCAATTAAAATTTTTTATTAATTTCGAATGATTATCCGTCATCGTCAATAGAGCTAATTGTTAAAATCTGTTAAAATAATGATTGTTAATCCGTTGAAATAAATGAACAATTTTAATAGACTTTCGAATTTTGAATTTAATGAATCGCCAATTTTTTTAAAAATTTATTTACAAATTATTTTATTTCTAACTTTATGAATTCTTTAATTGTAAAATTGATTTTTTGGAAAATTAAATATTTTTAAAAGTTTTATTTTTGTGATTTTTAAAATCAGATCTTAGAGTTTAATCTATTTTTGATTAGCTGGATTTCCATTGGTGTCCCAATAAAAAATGAAAGGAAACTGATGCAGTTTTATTTAATTTTTTTCAATAAAAGCAATTAATAGTAGTGAAAATTTTTTTTATTAAAATGGATTTTTAAATAAATTTTTTTATTAATAAGATTTATTAAAAATAATTTTAATTTATCGTTTTAAATGTATTTTCTTTCTTTCTACGCTAAAAATATTTGTAATTAAATTTAAGACGGAAGTTGGTGCAAAATGCACACGTCAAAGTCAAAAATGAAAATTAGTTTTTTTGATTAAATATTTGAAATTTGTAAAAAAAAATCTTGATACTCTTGATGGATTGAAAATATACCTCTGTGAATTTTCCAACGAATCTCAATTTGAAAACGATTATTATAAAACTGGAATCCAGTGTAGAAAAGAATTAATTAAATATCCAATGATTCAAACCAACTGAAATCGAAAATTACGAGTCTAAACGATTTAACAAATATTGCGAATTTAATTGCCGAAATAAGTATTCAAATAATGAATACAAATCTCACATACTCACTACCAGCTGACATGATATAAGCTGACGAGTTTTAAAGATGTTATAGAACAACAAAAGGAATGTAAATGTGCAATTTTCGAGGACACTTGTGAGAATCTCTTTTCAGAATATTCGAATTTTGTGAAGGGTGTAGTTGGCGGAGAAGATATCGATTTTCCGGAAGATAAGGATGATAAGAAAAAGTTTGAAGGAAAAGACACAGATGTTGGCATAACGGGTGATTCCTTGTAATAAGAACTAGAATTAAAAACAATAAGATTCATATTTTCTCAAAATATTTATTATTATAAACAATATATACAATTTATTCTAAATCTAAGATAGTTAAGGGAACTTCAGCTTATAAATGAATTTAAATTTTAGATAGATGAGGAAACGAAAATTCGCTTACCTCAGTAAATTTTAAAACAGTCTATATAGATATATAAATTAAATATAAATAATTTATATATTAGATTTGCACCTTTTTCTAGTTTCTTTGACTGGATTAATTTTTGTGCCGTTTGCTCGTTTTCTCTCTGCTTTTATACTTTTACAATCATGAAGCACCTGTTTTGAGTCACGATATTTATGCGTGTTAAATTAAAATTTTGGTGGAGACTAAATATCACGCGAGTACACCTTGAATTGCTTAAAAATTTTATTTCTCAAATAATTAAGACTAAAATAAATAATGTCGACCTCTTCTAATTTTCTTTTTCTTTTATAGTGCTTTCTTTTTTATTTTTATGTTCTTATTTACTTTTTAAAATGGTTTAATTGTCTTCTTATGATAAATATTTCTTAATTTAATCTTGACTGTTTATCTTTTTATTTCTTACTTAATTTGATTGTTTATATATAAATTATATTTCATTTAGATAGAAATTAAATATTTCTATTTAACTTTATTTAATTAAAACAAAATTTTGTAAAATACTTTTATTAAATATTATTTAAATACTATACTCAACACAGAATTGCAGATATTCATAAAAAAACGCTTTCTGACAAAACAATTGCCTTGGATGTGAAGAATTGAGAGACGATAAAACAATTATGGTTTGATGGATTACTCTTAGAAGATCAAAAAACAATAAAGGAGCGTGATATAGCTAAGAATACTACACTTCATCTTCTGCTTGGCCTGAAAGGAGGCATGTAAATGGATGAAGATGAATTAGATAGAAAAATGCTTTGCCGAAGGAGTTCAAAAGATAAATTATTACAATTAAGAAACTAGCTCGGACATGCAAAATATCAACTGAAGAACTCAATAGAGCGATGGTTTCGTACAACGAATGCTGTTTGAGAATACAAAAAAATAAATTAAAAAAATTTAAGTTTTGAAATTTTATGAATTAGTTAATTTAGTTTTTTTGTATTTAGAAAAATGTAAAAAAAATTTTAATTATAATTCATTACGCTGGCTTTGTTTGAATGTATTATTTATTATAGGTTTTGATATCCAATAAAGATTTTCAAGCAATTATCGATTTCGCACTTTCAACAATTTTCGTTCAATGGTCAAATCTCCAAAATTCGTTCCGATAGAATATTTGTTCAATATAAGTCTCTCTTATTTAGTGATCTGATTTCCTTAAATACGATCTGGTTTGCCCTAGTTTAACCTTTCGAAAAGAAGTTCTCAGCCTGATTTGACTTTCTCTGTTAGATAGAAATAATTCACTCTGAACCGATTTAACCTTGAAAATAATTTTCTTTGAACCAGTTTTAACTTTGTATAAACACCTTTTTTTATTAAACGTCATAAAATTATTATTCTTATTATGTCATAAATTCATTATTTATTATGATCATTTATTTTATCATTATTATGATTTTTGGCCGCTAGGCAATTATAATTAAATAGATCGATCAACTTTTGATGGATCACATAATTATTATAATAATAATTTTTATTTCTGGCTACATACTATTAACTTGCAGTCGACTTACCGTTAATTGTATTTTTCTGCAATTTTTCGTGATTTTTTCAAAACACAAATGCGCCCGCTATCTCGCACATCCTGAATTCAATAGCTGAAGAGATTTCTATCCAATAATTTTTTCAAGGTCATATTTCCTGAAATCCAGTCATTAAAAAGGGAAATCAACATTAATTCGGCTAAGTAAATTATTAATTACATTCTCTCCTTATTAACTAATTTTCTTGTTCGCTATGTATTGTGATCAGTTTTAATCATTTGTACCTTTTTTTTCTCTGTCCGTTCAAGTTAACTGTTAATCAAGTATTGCAGAAATTTTGGTTAAAATATTATATTATTTTACGTTCATATTTTTTCCACTTTGTAGTAACAGTTCCAGAAATATTTAATTTTATTACTACAATAAATAATCATCTCTGAATCTGTTATTTTATATTGGTGTCAGAAAACAACAAACCAAACTTCCGAAAACCATACATATTTTCTTTTTTCAACAAACATGTGGAACAAAAGCAAATCAAAAATCAACACACAACAAGCAACTATTAAAAAATACACTTCAAAATACCAGATTTTCAAACGTATATTTTCCAATCAACGTATAAAAACTGGCTAGAAACCTGTATCAACCTATTCAGATTCAACAACATAGGCAACGAAAAAATAATTGGCACACGCATTATAAACCAACTACCTCACGAAATTCCAAACAAAATCAATTACAAACTCAATTCACTTTCAAAAGCTACAAAACCCCTTATAGAAATACAAGAAATACTCAGCCAATTATATCCATATAATCTTGACAGAGAACTATAGGAATGCTATAAAGAATACAGCTTAGGAGATAGGAAATCATCCTATGCTAAATAATCTATCAACCAACTTGTCCTTAGTTTTCGGTCGATTTACTTTTAATTATGACTTCATAATATGCCACAAATTTTCAATGGGCTTCAAATCTGGACTCGATTAAGGTCAATTTAGTACAGAAATGTTATTATTTTTGAACCAACACTTGCTTGATTTTGCAATGTTAAAACTGGATCCATTCTGTTGAAAAATATATATTTGTAAATTGTTTACTGATTACATACTCGGTAACAGATTTTGACTCAAAATTTCTTGATAATGGGTAGAGTTTACAATACCAATGAGAAGTTTTTTGTGTTTTATTTTTTGTCTAGGTTAAATTAAAACCATTTTATACAAAAGAACAAAAGATATTGAGATTAAAATGAGCAAAATACATCAAACATGATCTTCGATACAATGGCTGAAGGTTATATTTAGTGATGATTCCTGATTTGAAATCAGTCTATCAAGTGGCGGTACTCACATATGGCGGAATTCAGAAGAATCATTCATTTCAGACTACCTGAAGCCAAATATTAAATTTCCAGAATCAGTTATGGTCGGGGTTTCATGACAGCCTAAGGTGTGGAAAATTTACATATCATCGATAATATTGTTAACTCTACCCATTATCAAGAAATTTTGAGTAAAAATCTGTGTCCGAGTCAGCTCACAATTTACAAAAATATATTTTTCAACAGGATGGATCCAGTTTTAACACTGCAAAATCAAGCAATTGTTTTTCAAAAATAATAACATCTCCGTTCTAAATTAGCCTTAATCGAGTCCAGATTTGAAGCCCATTGAAAATTTGTGGTATATAATGAAGTCATAATTAAAAGTAAATAGACCAAAAACTAAGGACAAGTTGATTGATAGATTATTTAGCATATGGACTAACATAAGTAGTGAAACTTGTTGCAATCTTATAAATAATATGGAGAAACGTATAAAGCCATTATTATAGCAAAATAAGAAGTTACATTATACTAAATGCTGTTAATAAAAATATATAAGCTGTCTGGTGACTTTTAAACAAATACAAATTGTTTTCAGATTGAAATAAAATTATATTATTTTTATTGTTAAATTGTTATTAAACAAAGTTGAAATTGCATATAAAGTTTAATTTTAACGGATATCGTCAAATAGTATCACTGATACTATTTAAATAGTATTACTAAAAAATTTTTAAGTTGGTGATAATATTTGGGTTGTGATACTATTTGGCGCTTTCAATTCCCATTAACAAAAATATCAAAATATGAATATTAGAGGTTCTCGGGACATCGTCGGAATTATTACTATGAGATATTTCTGATATCAAAACTTTTATTATACCACACAAATAAAATGTTTAAATCTAATATATAAACAAACTTATTATTTTTTTTGAGAAACAATTTGTTTTATAAATCTTAATTTGTTTTATAAAAATACTTATAAATATTCATATTTGATTATTTCATTACTTTTAGAAATCAATTTTAAATTACGATAACATTTTAAAATATTTAATCGTTTCATTTAATTTTATAATATTTTTTTTTAAAATCGTTGCCCATAAAAATTATACATTTTACTTTTTATATTATATTAAAAACTCTCAAAAAATTTTTATTATTAGCAATTTAAATGATCTTAATTTTAGTAATTTTATTTTTTCAAACGTTACATATTTAATTATATAAAATTTTAATTTGTACATATTTAATATAACCTTCTTTCAAAAATTTTCATAGCATTTTTAATTCCTAAGAATGAATAAAAAAAGAAAACAAATATCAATAATACTTTACTCATTAACGACATCCAAACATTCTACATCATCATTATCATCTAAACAGTCTACATCCTAATCATCTACATCTTCCCCGGAAATAGACTCGTAGGGAAATTGTACAATCTGGTTTGAAACAGCCCAAGCCTCGCAAAACTTTCTACCATACATATCATGCTTTACTATATGCCAATCGTCCGGGTTCGAACTAAATCCTGTTGATATTATTGAGTTTTGTATGGTTTCGGTTTTCAATTCATTCAAAAATTCTCCGACCCATGAATTAACCAATTCCTTCGATGGTGTTTTTGGATTACTATTTTTGGTATAAACAACAGAATCAGAGTTCTTCCAATCATTAATATGAAAATGTATCAAATCTTTCAAGGAACGACAAATTCCTATATCTCCTACTTGTAGATAAGGTGTCAATCCCCCTGGGATCACGATCATTTCAACATTTCTCTTAATACAATGTTCTTTTACTTGTAGGCCTAAATGAACTAGACACGAATCCAAAATAACACACTTACTGTTGCTTAAATCAATCAAAGGAAACATTTGGTCGATCCACTTTATAATTAATTCTTGGTTAACCCAGGATTTTGATTGAGTAGTATGCAAGATACGATTTTGTTTACAAACAGGACTTCCATCCTTTCCTTTATGGATTACCAAAGGCTTTGCCTTTCTACCATCTGCCCAAATAGAAATCAGTGCTGTTACTCTCATTGAACTAAAACCAGTTGATTTCATTACTACATGGCGTGCTCCAAGTAAATCCCCAGTATTCGTTCTGGCATCCTCAAAAAATATTGCAGTTTCATCCATAATTAAAGTCTTTTTTAATATTTAAATAAGGAAGACGATTTTTTAAATATATCATATAATTAACAGCACGTAAAATTATGTCAGAGTCTGATAATGTTGTTAAATTGGTAGTTCGCCTAAGTGTAAATCCATTTCTCTTCATAAACCCTGTTATCCAATTTCCAATAGCCTTTAATTTAATATTAAACTCTTTACTCAATGCTACTGCCCTATCAGAAATATACTTCCGTCTAACTTTTATTTTTCGTATTCTAAGATCTATTATCTCATCGCAAATAATTTGTTCTATAGTTCCAAAACTGGTTTTCTTTCCTGCTCCCAACGCTCTTTTCATTGATAGTTTTTGATTATAAAAGTTTTTCTTTGTTTCTAAACCACTGTTGAAACATAGAATGATCATATATTTCCCCGTTTTTAACTTCGAAATGCTGTTTTGCAGCATAACAAGTTTTGCCTTGCAACATAAACTCGATTACTTCTTTTTTTGAAAGCGATTGTAAACGATCGTTTGGTCATAAGAATTTTTAAAATGGAATATTTAACATTAAAAAAAATTAATTAGGTCACGTTGCCATAAAATCAATGTTCAATCGGCAGTCTCAACCATCTTATTGAGAATTTTTGATTAGCATGATTTCATGCAATCGATTACATAATCATTATTTTTGTATTTATAATCAGGTGAATTGATTATTAATTAGTGACCTGAAGATGACGGTAGATCCGTCGAAATATATTGTCTTAAAATATATTTTTTAATGGATGACTTTGGTTATTAATATTAAAAAAATTTATTTATATGATTTTAAAAATTAATGATTTTTTTCAAGTGATTTTTAAAAATTTAAATAGTGATACCAATAGGGTCGTGATACTATTTAAATAGTATCAACAAATTTTTTTTAAATTGGTGATATTATTTGGGTCATGATACTATATGTGTTGATGATACTAATTGGTGATATCCGTTATATAAAGAATTTATAAACACTGAGCTTTCCAAACCATCGTATGTTTATTTTGAGTTGGATAAAATCGATTTAAATTGAAATAGTCATTTACTCATCCAATCCAACAAGAAGTCCCTACACGGAGGTCCTTCAATGAAAGCGAATGTCGGGCTCTAGAAATTATAAAATATTTCTCTTCTAAATTAATGAAAGTATATTTTTCGTATAAAATTGTTTTCGTAGGTATCTCCCTAAAATAGTTTTATTCGATAATCAACATATAGGAATTTATAATATTCCTATTGACAAGACCAACATCGGAATGACAGAGATTCCCTAAAATATAAAAATAAATGTCACGTTTTCTGTTTTTTACAATTATTTTATTATTTATTTTTTTACATATTTGTACTTTTTAAAAGTAGAAATTTATTTGTTACTATTTTTACTTTTATTGACAGGCGTTCCATTAAAATTAATTAACATGCATTTTTTCTACAATTTCGATAATAATAATAATTTAAATAATTGTAGTATTAATAATAATAACAATAATTGTTAAGAACATTAAGACAATTTTCATTAGAATTTTTATTATTATCACATTGAGAGTCATTACAACTCTCGGAAGATCGTTCATCCTTTGACATCGCTCTAATTGTTTTTTTATTTCTATTTTTAATCATGATTATTCGAACATTTTTTCTAAATCTTTTCAAAATATTTATTTTCTAAAAATATTAATTAAAAATAATAATTTTAACCATTTCTTTATAAAAATCCTAAATAATAAAAATGTTATCAAATTGTTAAAAATGAATTTAATTTAAATTAGTTTATTTATGTATAATTAAATGCCTTTCTTTTTTAAAAAATATTAAACTTGATTTTAATTGTTAAATTTAAAAATATAAACTTATCAAATTATTATTTTAATTATGTCCGAAAATTCAATCATATACAAAAATACCAATTTCCATCTAGGTGGGTGATTCACCATTCTAAGTTCAACATACTCAAGTAAACACCTAGCATCAATACAATCACACATTCAAACAATTTAAAATATTCCTCACAATAATTATAATAATATTTAAAACAATATTATACATGGTGGTCACTAGAAAAGCGTAAAATTTGAGGTTCAGATGAGATCGTCATTGAAATGCGTGCTTATTCATTTATTTTTTGATTTGTTAAGATCATGAATAAAATTATTTATTTTAGTATAAGACGCGTATTTACTCATTTTAATTTCCATTTTTGTAGCTTCTATTTGATACCAACATCATGTAAGGAAACAGCTTTCAGACTATCAAAGGCCAATGATTATTTGTTTCAACAGTGAAAATTTTAACTTTTGGACTGATAAAATGTCTAGCTGTGTTACCAACTTTTATAAACTATTACGAGGCATCAGTTTAATAACGTTGATGAAACTTTGAAACGAGAAGATCAGGAAACTGCTAGTATAAACCAATTCTGGATGAGGCACGTGTCACAGTGTGACACTGTGTAATGAACAGATGCTACTTCAGTTAACAAGAAATCACTCTACATCTCAGTATATATTGAAAACATCGATATTTGAAATTCTCAAAGAAACTTAGTAAGCGACATAAGGAAATGCACAAAAACAAGTCGATTGCACTGATCAATCACTTAAAACCAGAGTGTGCTTGGTAAGGACTGTGATAACAGAGTGGCGTCGGTGCGGAATCTTCCGGTTGGGGTTGTACAATTGTAGGGAATATCTTACTGTCATCTCGCATATCTCTATATTTTGCTAACTGATATCTTAAGTCTTTGCACATTAATTCCTTACTTTTTGATTCAATATCAATGTCGTCCAAATAATGATCGATCGTGGCTTCATTAAGATTCTGAATTCTTTGGCGTCGGTGAAATCTGGTTTGTTGAGTTTATTCTAGAAGACGACAAGGCAGATTGACAATACTACCGACACATCAACTTGTCATGCCGGAATCTTGCAAAGGTCTGGTTCAATGAATCGTTTCGATCAATCAAGAAAAATTAAACAAGAACATTCTGTCAAGGGCACAGTTTTCCAAATTTATTTCTCAAGAAAACGACAATTTTTATGTTCTTTCATAGTTCTTTGTTTTCCAGCTTCTGTCTTTGTTTAGTTTTTACAAATTCTCGGGCTTCAATAGCTTTATTTCTTATTCTTCTGACCAGTCTCAAATTTTCTGCTTCTGCTATATTTGCATATTGAAATTAAGTTTCTTTAGCCTTACTGTCTGCTTCTTGTAATTTCATCCCAGTTATTTCGACTTCTTTCTCTTGGAGAATCTTAGTATCGGTTAAGATTTCGAGAATTTTCTCATAATGATACATGCAACTAGACTCTTTGTTTGTACTTTGGAACAAATTTGTGAGTTGGAATAATCACATAATAATTATTGTGATCATGTGGAGAAAACTGATTTTATGATGTCAACTCTATGATAAGTGTATGTATGTGATCGTGAGGGTGTACCGATGACAAGGCTTTAGAAATGTGAGTCGTTATAACAACATTTCCCCTATTATATGATTGTATATATAATGGTTTGTAAGTAGCGTTTATGCCACTTTCATTATTTTTAATGTGACCAGTGTCACCGATATCGGTCGCATAAATTATCGCACACAGACTCCGACCGCATTTTGGATCTGGAAATTCCGAATAAATCAGCAGGGATCGTCCTCTGGACTGGTCGACATTGAGACATCGAAGATCGTATTGCGCCGTTGCCAAGTACGAGTAGTCACCTGTTGTTGCGGCAATCTTTATGCTCATTGTCATATTATACTTGTCTTTCTCATTGTCTCTGGTACTCATCATTATTTCATTTTTAATGGTTACTCGATACTCCTTAGTAATATTTTATTTCATTTGCGTAGTGTTATCTCTCAATTAAATTTTCAGAGTGATTTATAATTGAACTCAACAACCATGATAATTTATTATCAAAACAATCTTTCTGCGATACCCCCCCCCAAAACAAGTTCAATTAATTCGGTTTTCGCTATTCGGTAAAACTTCAAAATCTTTCATACATATCTGAGACGCACTGATATTTTGATTCATTATGCCGGTTAAACAAAAGATATTATTTATGACTCAGATCTCGACAGCGATTCGAACAAGTAAAATCTCCTCATTCGATATATAATTTTTGTTCCTCTGACGAAATATTTAGTGCTTTATATCCAGACATATAAAATTAAATGAATGACGACAGAATATCGAATCAAAACCTTGAGAATGCCAATAGAATAAATGGGAAGAAACTGTAATGAAAGTACTCAAAATTATTCAAATGATGAAATAAGATTATTTTAAGTAACAAGCCGATAGTCAATTATGAAGTTTCTATTGGGAAATCGAACTCTAAGGTTTGTCATGTGGGTACTGAGACCGATGCATTTCCAAGTATTGACAAAATGATTCTATTAAACGATTAATGATCATTATTTACAAATTTATTTAAAATAAGTGCGAGAATTAAGAAATTCGATTAATTTTTACCAGAGGAACTTATTTTGTTCGACAATTTACATATGGGTAAAATTAATAAAAACAAAACAAAATTTAATTAAACAAAAACAAAATAACAAAAAAATTAAAATTATTTAAACAAAATTAGTAAATAACTAATATTCAATAAATAATAATTAATAACCAATAATGTAATTGATACTTAAGAATAATTAATAATGAATAATCAATGATAAGAATTCTGATGAAACAAAATTAATAATTATTGAAACATAGTCCAGATTCACGTACCCACTCAATCCATCTACTTATTTTTTCACTACTAATAAAAAATAATTTATCTACACATATTTACATGACACTCCGAATTCTACGCTTCACACTCCTTCGAGAGTCCCGCGTCACTTGACACTGATCCTTTCCGCTATTCTACTTTCAAATAACGCCTAACCCTCATACACTTTCTCGTTGTCTCACAATGATTACCGCAACAGCGAGTCATCCCGTAAATCTCTTTGTTGTTATATAAGACATTAATGCGGAGATTAATGATAATAATAAAATGATATAATAGTTAAAGAGAAGACTTGATTAAAATCATGTATTAAAATTCGTAAAATCATGTGACAGAATTATCGTAATCAACAAATAATAACGAAAATAATATTCAAAATAAAAGATAATTAAAGGGTAGTTATTACCTTGTTTGGAGATTCTTCCACAATCAAAACAATAATAACCAATGAGTACGCAAAGTAATATTAACGAAATCGGTGTAGTAATGAGCGTACGAAATGATAAATGAAAGTAGCGGTTCTGTAAAAATTTGTGTTAAAATAAAATAAATTGGCTTGCAAGATAGTGCGTGTAGTGTGTGTAAAAAGATGTGTGCGCGTAAAAGTGTGTGTTTGCTGTCAGGATGTGCAAGGTATATATACCTGACTAGAAAAAGACCCGTCATATATGACGGGTGAGCTGACTTTTCGACTTTGAAAGTTTCTGTTTTAATATTTAAATCGTTTTTTATTTTTTTCAAAATATTTTTATTACACAAAAAAAATAATGAAATATTTTTTGACAATATAATATTTGCGTTACAATTTTAATACCCACAAATTTTGAATAAATATAAATAATATATCAAACTGATACTACTGACAAACAACAGTAGTATATTTGCTAATCTAAATGAGACCAATTTGTTTTACGATTATCTTATCTTATAAAAGCCCAAGTCACTCACTGCCTCACTAACGCTCATATTATCTACTTACAATTGTAAGTAGATATTTATATTAATAATAATTCATATGGAAAATTATCATGAATAATTCTGCTAATAATAATTTTCCATATG
>MQRK01061533.1:0-11765 GCA_001938485.1 Girardia tigrina
AATTTTATATTTATTTATCATAAATATTCCATCTATGAAAATATAATTTATTAAATAATATTTATTAATTTAAACACAATACATACATTATAAAATTTGAGATATTCCCTCAACATTTTCACCTCTATACCCCAACACTTTCATCTGGGTTGGATAAACACAATCCTAAAACAGCATACGAAACAGTATACAATAAACACTATTCAAAAATATTTCTTAAATAAACTTAACCCATCCATATTTGGAAGCCCATTTCTTCTGTATTTGTGTCACTTCATTTCTGACTTAAAACATAAATAATTTAATTTATATCAAGATATAAAGTATAAAATTTTACATCACGTCAGATTCAGTTATAAAAGAATTATTTTCTCTTATAATTTAAAATATTTTAAATCTTGTCAATTTTGTACAAAATCATTGACTGTGATTTTTATCATTTTTTTAAAATTTAAATATTATATTTTATTATATTATAAAATTGTTGATATTTATCAAAATAACTATCATTTCAATTAACAAATCCCCATCAATGAATGAATTGAAAAAATTGTTTTGTTTTAATTAATTATTTTACATGATTTTTAAACGATCAATTTTTAAACAGACAATAAAATTCAAAAGAGTTATTTTTCGAACAGTCAGCCAATATTACCAAATGGAATATTTAGACATAATCATCCATTCAATTAACGGTTCGCCAAATTTACAATCGACATTCAAAGACATTTTTCCCCCGAATAAATTTTTGTTGTATGAAATCAATCGTCAAGAACTGTTGAGTAAGAGCTGGTTTAACTCGTTCCGAGTGCTCGTTATTGATTGTAATGAGGGAAATGAAATCGATAATTCGATATTCGATATTGTGAGCCGATTTTTTTTCCAATCGATCAAATTACAAATTGATCGGTGAAATTGCAGATCAAACAATCGATTGTTGAGAGAAAACAAGTTCTATTGATTTCTGGAAATTTAAATTGGGATTTGTTCAGAGACATTTTGTCAGATCAGGTCACAATCGATCACTTCAATGATGATGACATAAGAGTCATCAAATCAGCCGATAGAACACATTTGATCTATTATAAGGTGACAGAATTAATTATAAAATTAATAATAATCAATCATTTTGCTATTCGATGACAATTATTTCTTTTGTAATTGATGAAATTTTATTTTAAAATGTTATTTTTAACTCAAGGGTTTTTGAACGTAAATAATGTTATTGATATCACAAATCTTTTGAGACTCGGTGAACCTAAATAAAGACTCTGGACATCATTCAAACTTCGTCGTTGTGAAGAATTTTTGATGTTTTCCTTTCGAATGTTGTGTATTGATTTGAAATTGTCTCTCCTACCAAGAGGGCTGATTAATATTTTAATTCTTGTTAACTGAAAGTATGTAATGTTTAAATTCAAAATGAAAGTAAAATTTTAAATAAGTTAATTAAATTTATTAACAATTTTTAAATAAATAAATTAAATAGATAATATTTATTTTAATTTTTCAGCATTAATATTTTTAGTAAATATTTTAACGAACTATTTAATCTTCATTTACTCAGACAACAGAATTAAAGTTATTAATCAATTAGAATGATTATATTAAAGTTTTTTTCCTTTATTAAATTCGTTTTGAACAAATAGAACATTTTTTCGTTTCATACGTTTTCGATACGACAAATAAAATAAATTCCAAGGAAAATGTATTAGAGAAAATCAATAAATTTTAAAATTTTTGCTATTTTGATGTTTTTAACATTTTAATTGAAAAAAATGATTATGATGTTGTCGATTTATGGACGCGTTTGTTTGAACTGAAGCAAATACAAAATTTGACAAGGATTTTATGAATAAAATCATTTACCATCAAAGAAATATCTTTGGCTTTATTACTTTAATTTAAAGATCCGCTCCAGTGTCTCTTTCATCATCCTCGAAAGGAAAGTGTACAAAAGAAGATGGTTGTGTTTCAGAATCCTTAAATAATATTAATTAAATGCTATTTTAATCAATCAATTAATTAATTTATTTCATATTTTCAAATTAATCAATACAATGGAATCTCGGGCAGCTATGGCATTACATGCCTTTAAAAAACATTTAAACGTCGATGGCAATGTGGTGGATCACATTTTGGCTAGAAAATTTCTAAAATGTTGAAGAATTTTTGGGTTTGTGAAATTCTTATAAATTAAGGTGACTTGCAGTTCTGGTAGTACCTTCAAAGAAGATTGGGCTTATTAATCCTTGTACTAATTAATCACACTATACCGTCATTCCTGGTAAATTTAAATTATGTTCTTCCATAAAATTATGGTTTTCACACATCCAACTTGTGCAATTGTGGTGGTCAATCGTACCACTTAATTTAAAAATTTTGTTTAAATATTTTTTTAACATACTAATTTTGAGCGTTGGAATAGCAAATATATCTTTACTTTAGTCTGTGTTAATGAATATTTAGAATGAGAGATCATTTCTGGATCATCACGAAAAAGTTTCGGAATTGTGGGATCTGTCGAAATATTCCGTTCGTCAAATCGAGTCTCATCACAGCGATTTATTCGTGTTCGCTAAAGTAGAGGTAATTACGTTTTTGAAGAAAATGAATATAAATATAAATAAATAATATATATATGAAAAAAACACGGATGCAACAACGATAAATATTAATGAAATGGTTCAAATTGTTCTATTTTGTGTTTGATAAAAGAAATCAATCGTGAAGCAACACTGCGTTAAACCTTTTGCTACAGTTCCACAGTAATTGTAGCATAATTTTCAGTAATAACTTATCGAATGTCAATAATAGTTCGTGGCTTCTTTTTTTACATTATCTCAAGCCAGTTATAAATACAATGCATGTAGTGGGCTGGATTCCCATCCTTTTTGAAGTGATTATCTTTCTGTAGAAATCATTCGCCAGTGACGGATGCACCAAAGAAGAATAGGCCAATAGTTTCTGCGAAGAAATTTATTTTGTAAAACTCCACTGTTAATAAAAATCCAACGAATAAAACTCCAGAGTGTATTTTGAACAAATTCTAACAATTACAATTTAACAATTTTTTTAAAAATCTTTAATCAATAAAAAATCTATTTGAATTTACTATAGGATTTCAATCCTATATATAAAAGTAGGTCACTACAGTTCCATTGTTTAACATCGCAGACCAGACAATTATTTCTAGCACGTTAACTTCTTTTTCCAAACCCATATAGGAATTTTCGCGGCTGCAATACTTATAGTTATAACAATTTATGTTGTCATTCAGATTTAAGCAAGCTTCAAGAGATATTCGTAGAACAGATTTCAGCAGACTGTTGATTAGACTATCAGATAACTGTTTTCCTTTTTCATCACATGTTGCTGTAGTTGGCCCTGAAGATCTGGGTGCATCATTCACATAGTCCGTTGTTTCAATTTGCTGATGAGTGACTTTATGTTCCTGCATTGAATATCATGAGTAATAAATTATTTAAGAGACAAATTGTAATTTCAAAACACGAATTAGGGAAAAATTACATTCCAGTAGATCGAGTAAGGTTCTGCAGGTTTTGTAAAGATAGAATTTAATCTATTTCAAAAGATGAATTTTCTATTCTTCAGAAGAATTTTGATTCACATTATAAGATGTTATATTGTGAATCATATTAGGTTGTCATAAAAGTCCTCGGTCAATAATGAAAATATTTTTTTTTTTAATTTCTTTTTGGCATTATTTATTTGATATTGATATATATATATCGATTTATTTATAGCATTATATGGACTACGAGATTACAAAGCTTGAAATCCGTGTGTTGCTGCGTCACTATTGGAAGAAAGACTTGACAACACGAGATGCTGCCAACGCAATTTGTAAAGTTGAAGGTACACAAACGGTCGGAAATAGTATGTCAATTGATTGACTCAAGCGTTTCAATAAAGGAAACTTTGATTTGAATGACAGTCCTCATTCTGGGAGATCAACAAAATTGGATAACGATGACTTGAAAGCAGAGTTAGACATGAAGCCTTCGTCAAGCACTCGCGATTTGGCATTTAAGCTTGGAGTTGGAAGTCAACCATACATTGGCATTTGAAGTAGCTCGACTTTGTGCACAAGAAACTGCGTCAAGATCCACACGAACTCACCAAAGCACAGGCCGATAAAAAAGTTAAAATTTGCCGACAACTGCTACAGAATCCACGAGATGACCGCTTTTGGAAACGAATTGTGATATCGGACGAGAAGTGGGTCTACTTGGTCAACTACAACCGAGACAAGTGATGGGTTCCACCGGGTCAAGCAACGCCGTCAGTTTCAAAACAGTATTGATTTGGCTTGAAAATCATGTTGTGCGTCTGGTGGAACTTTGAGGGTGTCATACACTTTGAGTTGGTTCAGAACGGTCAAGCCATCAATGCAGAGCTCTATTGTCAGCAGCTGGACCGTGTCTACGAGAAGCTCAAGGAGAAGTACTTTGCCTTAATCAACCGAAAACGTGCACTACTTCAGCAAGACAAGTCCAAGCCGCATACCGCCAAGAAGACCACGGACAGGTTCCAAGAGTTGGATGGAGTCGAAATCCTGCCGCATCCTGCTTACAGCCCTGATTGCGCTCCATCCGACTATGACCTCTTCCGATCCATGCAACACTTCTTGAAAGGCCACTGATTCGAAGCATTCGATAAAGTTGAACAAGCATGTCAAGAGTTCTTCAATTAGAAGCAACCGGAATGGTACTTTGACAAGACTTGAAAGCTTGCAGAGTGTTGGCAGAAAGTAGTAGAAAACGATGAACTGTACTTTGAAGATTAATTGTTATTTATTTAAAATAAATTCTTGCAAAAAAATTGTATTTTTCATTCTTGACCGGGAACTTTTAGGACAACTTAATAATTAATAAAAAACTATAACCCATTGATTAACATACAAAATCGGACAGTAAAGCCTCCTCAATATTAAATATCTTTAATTAAAATAAAAAGCATTAATGTTAAAAAATAAAAATATTAACCAATAAAATTGAGTTTTAATATTGTTTTTTTATTAATTTCCTTATATATTATAAAAATTGAATAAATTATTAAAATAAATGACAACAAATAAAATTGCTGAAGATGATCAAAGATTGTGAATAAACATGCTTAACATTGATTTTTTTAAAATACTTTAACAAATATCTGTTTTAAACATTTCAAATTATTATTTTTTTCTTTTTTAAGACCATCTCATAGTAATAAAGTTTCAAAACTTTTGAATGGCCCTTTTAATTGAGAATAATCAGTAATTTTCTTTAATAAAATTACATCAATTTGTTAATTTTATTTCCATAATATTTAATAATATTTCCTATTATTTTACATAAGTATATTTTTATAAGCGTCTCGTAGGTTTTCATTTTATTATTAAAATTAAAAAAATTGTGGTAAATTATTTTCAGGAAGCTACCAAAAAGTTTGGTATTTTGTTTCTTAAAAGAAGTTGAGTTATAAAGGCTTAAGAATTATTTATTTTTAAAATAAGCACGTAAATCATTTTTGCTACATTTTATTTAAAAATTAAAATCAATATATGCTTTTTTATGTTAAAATGGTACAGTTTTGTGTTGAGTGTTGTGACTTAAACATGGGACTTCAAGTAAACGGAGGAAATTTTTAACACGTATTATTATCTGAGTGCCAGTCTTTCTAGACCAGTATATGAATTGAAATCAATTAATTACATTTTCATATTACCAGTTTAGCTCAAAAGTTTCTGCCGACATTTCAATAACAAATGAATATCAACAAAGTATTTAATCATCAACGTCACATAAGTTTTCAAAATATTCACCATCATGCTCAATGCATCGTTGCCGTTAGTACAGTTAGTATCTCCTCTTCTAAATTGTATGAAGGCCGTCCACTGCGTGGCTCATCCTCACAGACAAAGTTTCCACTATTGAATTTTGCTACTCAGTCGGAGCATGTTCTGAGGCCAACTGAGCCTTCACCAAGGATGCAGTTGACTTCTTTATGATTATTGGCAGTTAACATTCCTCTCTTCCAGTTGTAATAAATGATTTTTCTAATATCTTTTCAAGAAAATTGCATTTTTAGTACGAATACTCACTCGAAAAACGAAAAAACATTCGTAATAGATTCAAACAATGTTTAATTTCATACAAATTAAGTATTTTATTATAAAGGTTCTGTTCAAATTATGAAAATTTTAACATATTAGGTTGGGGAAAAAGTAATCCATTATTTTTATCCATTATTTTAATTCATTATTTATCGATCAAACAATTTCAAATTTATGCTCTTTGTTAAGGTAACATTTCACAGTAATTTCACAAAACATTTTATACTTTTTTATTCGGTTCTGAGTCACAGGGTGTTAAAAATGGAAGTCAACAAAGATAAAAATCGGTACATTTTACAGTTTTTATTCGATAAAGGCGAAAATGCAAGCCAGGCGGCTGTTATTGTGAATGGTGTTTATGGTGCCAATACTGTAACAGCTGATTACACGCAATTGTGGTTTCGTCGATTCCGTGGATGCATTTTTGTTGTTAAAGATGCACGTCGCACAGGCAGGCCTATCGTTGAAAATGTCGATAAAATCTCGGCAATGATCGAAGTTGACCGGCATGTTAGTAGTCGTTGCATCGCACAGGAGCTGAATATCGACCAAAAACGGGTTTAAACCATTTGGGCAAAGTAGGATTAAAAAAAAAACTTGTTTGGGTTCCACACCAATTAGCACCAAAAAACATGATGGAACGAATTTCCATCTGCGAAGCCTTGGCCAAACGAAATGAAATCGACCCATTTCTTAAACGGATGGTTACGGGTTATGGGTCACATACGACAATATTATACGAAAACAATCGTGGTCAAAGCACGGTGAAGCACCTCAAACTTAAAATGTCGCCAAACCAGGACTAACGATCAGGAAGGTTCTACTGTGTATTTGGTGGGACTGGAAAGGAATCATTTATTGAGTTACTTCCGTATGGCCAAACACTAAATTCATATTTGTACTGTCAACACCTGGACCGTTTGAAGATAGCAATTGGTGAGAAACGACCAGAATTGGCCAACAGAGGAGGTGTTGTGTTCCATCACGAAAACGCCACACTACATACGTCTGTAGTGACTCACCAGAAACCAAGGGAGCTTGGTTGGGAAGTTTTAATGCATCCACCATATAGTCCAGACCTGGCACTAAGCGATTACCACCTTTTTCTTGCATTGCAAAATTTCCTGAGTGATATGAAATTGGAATCAATAGAAGATTGTGAAAATCGATTACTACAGTTTTTCGCCAATAAGGACCAAGACTTCTACGAGAGAGGCATTATGAAGCTACCTTCAAAATGGCAACTAATTATACAACAAAACGGTGCATATTTGACTCCAAGAGGACAATCTGAAACATATTAAATAAAGTTTTTAATTTCACGCTAAAATAATGGATTTCTTTTTCCCCAACCTAATATATTGTTAACAAAACTACTGAAAAGTACATGGTAAAAATTTCATTAACAGCGAATACATAGAAGTAATTTCAGAAAGATTTATTCATCGACATAAACTTTTGAGCCAAACCTGTATTTTTATTACGTACGAAATAATTAATTTAATGATAATAAGTTCTGCAAAATGCGATCAATAAAAATGAGAAGTATACTCATGCTATATTACAGTTTTTCAAAACATTCTGAATCGTAGAACCTTGTATATATTTTATTCTTTCTGTCCACCCCATATCAATATATCTATTGAAAAACCATTACATTTTTGTTTTTATAAAATGTATTTAATTATTAAAATTTTAATAAACTATTAACCAGTATAATTTTTTTTATAAAATTTATTAGTTCATTTCATGGACTACCGAGTATCACGTCACCACAATTCTGGAAACACTGCCATATGTTATATTCATCAATCCAGTTTCGACCGAACTAGCCATTCATTTTATTTATTTACAGGTGGAAAGCTAGAAATTGAGATCATCGAACATATAATAATAAATTTTTTACAATCAAAATTAACAAGAAAAATTTGACAGATTCTCCTTTTTTTCGATTGGAGAATAGAAACAATTTAATGACAAAACATGTAAAAAAAGTGAATGTCAAATACCAAAACAAAATAAAATAGAAATATATCTATTGTGTGTATATAATGAATAAAATTAAAGTTTTCTATTTTTGTACTTACAATAAACATATTTTAGAAGGATATTCGTGAATACTTACAATCTGTAAAGTTGTGTGACATCGGAAGTGAAGATTGCCAAAAATTTCAATATGCATCATTAACGTTTACAAATTGTAAATCTGAGAATCTCAAAATAGATCTCGGTTCTCGTTACAAATTGTTAAAATATGACGACAAAGGTAACAGCGAAGGTTTATCGGAAATGTTGTCGTTTAAAAGTGCGGATTATTTTTCCTCATTATATACGGAAAAACTTGGAAAGGTTGTATTATTTTCTGAAGTTTTGTTGTCCAGTTATACCTTAATGGAAAAGTAATAAGTTTGAATTTATATTATTATCCTTTTGTTACATGTTAGATTTATTGAACTTGGGAATTATCACCCAGTCGTTATGATTTCGTATGTTCAAACAGGAGGAAGAGGTAATGATGATTTGTATCTGTATATAATTTTTTTAATTTAACCTTCGTTTTGTTACAAGTTGAAAACTCATAAGATGGTAGATATACCATTTTCCGTTCAATTTGAACATTTTGTTTTTCAAATTGAACATTTTAGCAATGAATCGCAAAATTTTATTATTCAAATTGAACATGTATAAAATAAAAAAAACAAGACAAAAAATTGTTTATTTTTATTATTTTTTTATCCGTTCGTTGCTGCTTATTCGCATGTAACTGCTAGATAGAGAGATTGATTAATTATTTTAATTTATTTAATTTAATTATTTAATTCTTATTAATTTAATTACTTTATTTACTTTTTAATTTCTTTTGACTTATTTATTTTAGTTAACTTACATGAGTTAATTTACATGATAATTAAGTTAATGATATTGATTTAAAAATTAATTAATTAATCAATCCTCAAATTTTGAATTCAAAAATAATTGCCAAAGAGATTTATTATTTTGTCGCCGATTTACTTTTGCAAATCAGAAAACGAAAAAAATAGTATCAATATATCCGATTAACTTTCGTCAAAAAGAAGAACCCGACGATCATCTAGAGAATATCCATAGTCACCAAAGAAAATAGGACGTCACATAAAGAGAAAATTTTATCGAGTATTTTTCGTCTACAATATATCCGTATTTTCGGCTAAATATTTATTCTGGTATTAGCTGGTTTCACTTTATCACACTGAATCATAGTTCGTTTCGATAAACGAATTCAAAAGAAACAAGGTTACAATTTTTTTATCATGATACGTTAAAAATTGTTATTTGTTTTCATTCAAAACACGCTTATTCTAAAGATTTATATTGCGTGTTATTCTCTGACTTGCTTATAATAAGTAAAAATCGGTTTGTTTGTATATTTTTACTCTTTCAAACAAATCGATTTTTAGAATTAATTTATTAACAACTTGTTTAATGATGAACATATGGCAATTCAGCTGCGCAGTTTATAATATTTCGAAGAATGTTCTTAAAATATCCCGCGCTATCTGATGCCGTTATGTTATGCGTTTCAGATGACATCAGTTCCGACAACAATAATCCATTAGTCCCCAATCTTAATTTTGATCTTACACCATTCTTAATTTTTGAAAAAGCATTTTCAATAGGGTTGAGCATATAAGAATAGTGTGAAAGGAATTTAAATTCAAAATTAAATTCTGAAGTTATTCTTTCAATTTCTTTTTTTTATGTATTCTGGCATTATCCATTATTAATCACGCTTTTTTGCATATGAAGAACATCTCTCAAATAACAACATAGTTCAATAATATATTCAGTAAAAATATTAGCATTGACGATAGAGTTAGCAATTGTTTTGCAATTGCCCATTCCGTTGATTGTCATACTTGCAATTAAAGAAATTGATCTACCTCTTACTGTTGGTATTGATACTATAGGACGAGTTCCTTCCTTCGATCTCGCATGAGATCTTTTTAAATGTAAATTAAAAGATGATTCATCGATAAATATCACCCTTGAAAAATCATTGTTGAAATGGTTGTTAAACCATAGCGCATATTCCTTTCTCAAAATGATTTTTTTCGGCCGAATTAACTCTATCCTACTCTCTATGGGAAAGTTTCATAGTTATTTTAAGCTCTTCTAGGCATCTATTAATGCTAGAAATTGATATCGAAATTTTCGGATCAGCTGCTTGCTCAAGCTTTTCTTTAATTTCTTTAAGTGGGTTAAATGTAACGATCTTCTCAATTTTGTTTATATTATGCGCTGTGAGAACTGTTCTTATTGAACCAACTTTTGCTTTGAGGTTAACAATATTGTGCTTGTTATATTTATTGACTATTACTCTTGCTGAATTATAGTTAATTTGAGCGATCTCTGATGCTTCTAATATACTCTGTCCTTGTTCACAGACGGGTCTATTTAAGCTTTGACGGTTTTCATTTGATATCTTAGCATATGAAACTCTTGTTTGGGTTTGATTTGCAGGATTAACTGACAAGGCAGTATTGTTCGAATTATTTGAATCCATTTTGATTTTTGAAAAAAGCGTGAAATTGCGTTAAATAAATTTAAACAAATTAATTTCTTTTTTATATTTCTATATTTAATATTAACCCTAACTTATTTATTAGGTTAGTTATTAGTTAAAATTTTTGATTTAAATTTTTGAACAAAATGTTGCGATTCATTGGTAAAAGGTTCAATTTGAAAAATAAAATGTTGCGATTCATTGATAAAATGTTCAATTTGACCGGAAAATGGTATATAATAAAATGATTTTAGTGTTCATTAGCATGCATAATAAACATTTATGTTTGGGGAGAAAAGGTCAAATATAAACAAATTTTAAATGTTTATTTATTTGTGACAATTTGTAAATAAAGATGATTGATAAATTACAAGTTAACGTTACAAGATGTTGAGACCTGCCAATCCACCTATTAGTGTCATATATTTAAATATATCCTTATTTATGCATGACAGTTTTCTTTCTGGTCTCGTAAGTCCAATTCACTATGCTGGCGCTATATGAGGTGGAAAAACATGTATTTTAACAGTCATATTTTTATCAAATGTTCTTAAATATCCTGTTTTTAAACACATTTTTTAATGAATAGGTTTTGAAGTAATCAAATTTTAGTTCTTGGTAATACTGAACAATCATTTTTTTCCTAAAATATAAGCAAAATTTATTGTTTTATTTTGTTATGTACAATCGACATAACAAAAATAAATACATTGAATATATCTGTTTGAGCACTTTTCTAAGGATGATTCATGGAAAGTTTTTGGAAATACATCACATGAATAATTATACAATTACCTCAGTTTTATTCAATTGATAAATTTTAAAAATTTAAAATAATTATTTACTTGAAAGAAAAATATCACAATAATAATGACATTTATAAACTAGTAAATCAAAAAATGAAATTTATTATATCTGTTGGGGTTCTTTTTGGTGAACTGTAAATTTTTGATATTTTTAAATTAAAAATCATATTTATATTTGAGATATTCATTATTAAAAAGTGAACGCCATTTTTCACAATTTATTTTCGTAATTAATTTCGGCGGATTACCCGCCATCTTCAGACTAAATTAACACTGGCTTTTTGCAGCTTATATATGA
>MQRK01061607.1:0-12177 GCA_001938485.1 Girardia tigrina
AATCCTTTAAATTCCCTTCATTGCTATGTTTTCCCCGCAAGCGTAAGTCATGAGTAGCACAAAATATAATCGAAGACAAAATTGAACATAGTTTTATTCGATTCGATTTTATAGTCGTCCGTGCTGCAGAATCGATTTAACTAATTATATCTTTCTCGGGATATTTGTTAACGGTAATAAAATTTTGCGCATCAATAGTTGCTTCTTTGTGCCATTGCGACGTCAGATGATATCTAGCAGCTTCATGAAAATTTTTATAGTTTATAAATGCTGATTTTATAAATGCCCCTTGAAGACATCGATGAATCTTTGGTGGAAAAAGGACACAATATTTGCAAAATGCACCTTTTTTAAGATTCTAAATTAGAAAATCTAATAATATTTAATGCTCGACTTCCGTTTTGCCACCTAATTTCAAAATATTATTATTAATAAAAATTTAACTAAAAGCCTTTTACTTAGATTTTAGACTAAAATAATTTTTTTTCTGAGACTATGGGAGATCGACATAGTACAATTAAAATGATAAATTATTCAAGTTTCCAGGGGGGGGCAACTGCCCTCTTTGCCCCCCCTTGGGGACGCCCATGGGACAGCATCTAGGCAACCTGGAGACTGCACCACACAATTATTATTTTTTCATTATATCCATTTATAAAACTCATATCCATTCTCTTAAAATCAGTATCGTAGTCTTTATGTTTGGTGGCATCTGTATTAAATGTCCATGTACTTCAAATTTTTTTTCTTTGTAATTTCTCAAACAATTAGTGTATATATAAAAATGCAAATTCAATCATATTCAATTTTGAATTCCGAAGCTGGAAAATTAAAACCTAAGTTTTGCCAAATATGCAACTCTTACTCATATCTAAACAATAAATTAATATAAATCTGGTTACCCACAACTACATAATGATCACGTGGTTAAACCTTTTCTATGGTACCCTAATGGAAATGACATTTTTAAGTAATAATTTTAAAATTCAAGAAAGATGTTTTGGGGTCAGTTAAAGGAACACTTTATTGTATATCATGGTCTTAAAATTCACATTAATAAAAATAAAAACAGTGTTCAATTTCGGTTTTCTTTTTTTATATTCTATTTTCTTTTTTTTATATTTGTGGCCTTAAAATGTATTATGATATTAAATATAAACGGACATGACACTTGCATTATATAAATTCAATGGAATGTTCCAAAAGCTCATTTTATTAACTCAACTGTCCGATTTATAATTTTCTAAATGATCCAGTTGAATTGGATTCTTTGGTGCACCGGGGAGCAGGTCGTTTCTCCTCTCGGCATGTATAGTAATTAATTTTTATACCTCATAATTAATTGAATAAAAACACTAAAATTATATTATTTTATCAAATAAAAATTGAAACTGTTCAAATCATTAATTGAAGAGCACTAATATAACAAAATTATGAGCGAATCCCCGTAAATATTTTAAAATTTCTCGTCTTTCAAAAATTTGGACAATTGTCAAAATGCGTTCATCAACATGCTGAGACTTGCTTTGTCTTCCTAGCTCTACACTAATAAATGCTTCATAAAGTTTATCAGTGAATTTTGTAACATTTTCAAACCAATAATGAATTTCGATAATGTTGGATAATTTACACCAAATTTTGCTTGTATGATTGTTGCTTTTGCGTGATTGTTGAAACGATCGGAGGAGAAAAGATACGTATCCGGAGCAGCAAGACTTGTTGGTTCGATTATAAATAAATATATTCTTTTATTTTAGCTATTTTCGAAACAATTACATTTTTTACTTGTTAGATGATCAGTTTCTTTGATTCCTACAAGGTTTATTTTTCATCAACTAATAATTCTGTCTGGTCGTTTTTTTTAGACAGACCAATTTGTACGTTAGATGTGTTAATGCAATAGTAATATTATTACATTATATTATTATTAATTTATTGCGAATAAACGATATAATTTTCTTTTTTTCCTTATATTATTTTAAAAAGACATTAAATTACTTATATTATTGGTCTAGTCTCATTTATATAATCATAATAATACTACTAAATTTGAAAATTATAATGCAAAATTTAATTTAAAAAATTTTTTATTAAAGATACCAAAATGTAAGAAATAATTTTATATAAACTTCCATTTTCACTAATAATATCATTTAATCGGGAGTTAAGAAAATCCTTCTAATAAAATGTTCAAGTTATTAATAATCAACTTTGATTGTAAATGTTTACTTGTAATAACGGTATTACGTCAGCTGCCTAATCCGCGTAACACCCTTATTGAAGTGTATGATCATAATAGTTGAGAATGAATTAATAACTCGGGATTACGTGTGTATAATCATTCATACTTATTGATCTGGTTTCTCTTAAAAATATTATAATCGGATCAAAGTCTTTAATTAAATTTGATTAATGATACCTCTTTTTGTTATGTGATTAACAAATATTTTTCATATATCCTTATTCATCTAAATGTTAACCTAACCTAAAGATATAATTTGCTAAGACCATGGAACATTATTATTAATCGAACGCTTCTGATTAATTTTAAACCATAATAAAATAAAAAGAATTATTAATTTTGGAACGGTTATTTGAAAAGGTTTTGAAAATTGGAGTCTACGTTCAAGGGAAGGGCAAGTGGTGCAAGGAATGGATCTTGTTGGATTTCTGAAGATGGAGAAGAAACATTTCAAGGATTTTAATTTCTATAACCATTCTTTTGGATCTTATTATACCTCATAGGGAATGTTGAGAATATGAATAAGATTTTAATGGTAAAAATTATTAAATTTTAATGTCGATATTAGAAATTACGACTTTTTTGTGTAGTTAGATACCCTCATATACCTATTAGACATTATTTTCCTAACATTTATAAAATTGGAAGTTAAAGATATAAACTGTTTCAACTGTCTAAGAATGTTACATTAGCTTTTAGGATGACATTAAAAATAAGTAAAATGTTTAATAAATAAATAATAATGAAAAATAATGCTTTATAAATTATATTTACGATATAAAATCGTAATTGAGTCAACAAAGACGTATTAGGTTGCAAGGAAAGTTTTATTAGTTATTTAAAAACAGTAAATAGAATTTTTAATTTAATTTTGTCTTAAATTGATCTAATATATTATATATTCTTAGGAGGATTTTGAGATATTATTCTCATTGTATAGTTTTTTCTATATAAAAAGTTTTTGCTTTTAAGAACAAGTTAAAATGTTAAAAGGACATGAAGATTTTCCATGCCTGGATTTCCCACAAATTTAAACTTTTTCGCACAGCAACGGAAGAGTTTAAAACATTTGCGCTAGCAACGGCCGAGATTCCACGACTAAAAGAAAATATTTCCGAGGATAAACAAAATTCTGCGCCGGCAATACACATCGTAAAAACAAAATGGGCTACGGACTTCAATAAACGAGCACTACACCGTTCCATTGAAACTAATCCAGCCCAAATAAGACACAAACTGCCGCTTAGCTTCGAACTTCCCGTACAACAATTATTCTGAACCTTCAGAAAATGAACAAAACAAATAAACGTTGTCAAAAGGTCCGGCACGAACTCAATGAAATGCGAAGTCGACGAATTAGTGACTGTTCTTGGCTATTGCAAAAATTCAGCCGTGATGGATAACAGAGGATTTTGAAATTGGAGAATAAGTGAGTTGTCTACCATAACGGGAAACTTAAAAACCAATTGTTAAGTCTAGGTCAACTTGGAAAACGGACGCCACGAATGGATCCGCATTAAAAAAGGTGATGTTGTGCATTTGGTAGATGGCATTGGGACATGTTCATTGGGGCTCCTTACGCGCTGCAAAACCATCCCCTCTAAAGTTTACTACATCCATTTAGACCGTATTCATGCCGCTTTGCATGTTCGTGGAATCAACTTGGCTCACGTTTGTTTTCAACAAAACAAAGCCCAACCTCATGTTTCATACCGGACGCTCCAAAACTTGAATAGTTGAGTTGCGATGTTTTGAAGCATCCACTATATAGCCCCATCCGATTATTATCTTTTCCGGTCACTGAAACATTTCCTGTGCGGGCGCCGCTTCATTGAAGATGATCACCTTGGAAGAGGTCCTTCAAAAGTTTTTCGACCTGAAAATGCCAAAGTTTTAACGCCGTGGAATTTTCTTGTTGCAGCCTCGTTGAAGAAGAATAATAGAAAGTAATAGCTTTTACATTAATGAAAACGATCCCTTCTTATTGTAAAAATTTTGCTTTTAATAAAATGTTAATTTACCGACAAAACTTTTATTCCAACCTAAAATTAGGAAATTTTGATCAACACTTTCCTATAAACAGGAAAGGTATCTTTTGGATAACTAAAACAAACGGTATTGTATTTCAATACAATAAATGTATAACTAGCTAAAATTTGCACATGATTCAAATATTATTTATCATTTATATTTCTTTTATTTATCGATTTAATTGAAAATGTTTTAATTAATCATTATTTTTATGAATAGAAGATAACTAAATACTAAATATTGATAAAACGAAATCCGGATGATAATTTTCTTTTAAAAACAACACTCATCCATTAAAAAAATATATTTATAGACAATATATTTCGACGGATCTACCGTCATCTTCAGGTCACTGATTAATAATCAATTCACCTGTATATAAATACAAAAATGATGATTGTGTAATCGGTAGCATGAAATCATGCTAATCAACAATTCTCAGTAAGCTGGTTGAGACTGCCGATTGAACATTGATTTTAGGGCAACGTGACCTAATTAAAAATGCTTCACAAGACACTCTCTCCCAATAACTGTCAAAATGCGTATACAGAATTTTGAAATTATCAAAATTAACATCACATTTACATTTTTTCCTATTTTCTGCAATATTACTCTTACTCTCTTTTCGACCATGTTCTTGAATTCGTTTACAGAGATGACGGGTAGTCTCTCCGATGTATGTGGCATCGCACCCATTACATTTATATTCATAAACAATATCAGAACAAAGTGTGAAAGGTGTAATAGATTTATTAGTGAACATATTTTGAATTTTATGAGATCGTGATATAATTTTTAAATTTAATTCATTGTTAGTTGCTTTTAACAATGCATTTTTAAAGTTTTTAAATCCTTCAGAATAAGGTACAATTAGACAATATTTAGGCATATTATTAATATCTAATGATCCTTCGATTTCTTTCTTAGATCCATCAGGAGAAGCCAAACTCGGATTTTTCGAAACATCTTTCAAAAGTATTTTATCTACTGTTTCCTTTATTAATTTTTCTAGAAAAGATTTAGAATAACCATTCTGATTTAACAAAGAACTTAGTTTATTAACACTTTCTACAGATTTAACAAAAGTGGAAGACAACGACCAGGAGCGATAAATTAAACCTTTAATCATGTTTGTTTTATATAAGTTCACAAAAACTGTCCTGTATCAGTTTGCTTCCTATAAATTCCAGTCTCATAACTAAGAGATTTTCTTTCAACCAAAATATCCAGAAAAGGTAAGATTCCATTCCTTTCATTTTCAACTGTAAAAGTAACATTTGAAAGTAACAAATTCATAAAATTTAAAAATAGAAGTACATCAGCCTGATTTTTAAAAACTAGAAATATATCAACGTATCGTTTATATACTAAAGGTTGATTTCCACCAAACAATTTATTTTTATTTTCAATCTTTGAAAGAAAGAAAGAAGCTAACGTTGGTGCTAACGGTGAACCCATGGCAACCCAATCAGTTTGCTTATACCACTCATTATTAAAAAGAAAATGAACATTGGATGTTGCAAAACTTAATAACTCACGAAACCCAACCTTGTCGACAATATGACGTTCTGAGTGACTATTTTTCCATAGATCACAACACAAATTCAAAGTTTCAACCAATGGAACATTTGTAAATAAATTCACCTTAATACTAAATATAATTTTTTTTCTCATGGACCCCCAAAACTTTTTAGAGATCTATGGGTGTCTACATAGACCACTAATACTTGTTATGGATAATTGAAAGATATTAACCACATTAACGCCTAGTCACTAGGCCCTAGTGGATCATATATAATCCAAAATAGTTTTTTCATAATTTTATTACCCTAACTGTATAACTTGCCATAACCATATTATTTGTTTGAATATTCTAGATGAAAAAATCATTTTTTTAAAAATAAAATATACGTATCTCTTTATTTCTATTTTCCTATATTATATATTTTTTTATTAAAAAAAATCATGCAGTAAGGGGTTAATAATTACTTTTGATTAAAATATTTTTTTAATTAATAGTAAAAATGATTTTCTAAATTTAATTTAAAAATTACTATGACAAAGAAAAAAATTACTTTGTGATAAATTTTTGAAATTCGACGGAATTTTCTTTTATTTCATAATTTTTAATTAATTATAATTTTTATTATTTTTTTGTCGTTTTTTTTATTATTCGATTTATTTTATTACGAATTTAATTTTAATTTAAATAAATTGAATGATGATATTTATTATATTACACAAATTTGTTGCGAATTTATGTTGTATTTATCAGTACTTCCTATTTATGTAATCATAATTTATTAATGCACATTTTTGACAATAATTATTTTATTGTTAGTGTCGTTTAATTATTTTTTGAAGTGCAACTGGAAGATTATTTTTGAAATAACCATTTTTGATTTAAAATATATTTAAGACTTTAAATTAATAAAAAAATAATTAATCATTAATTAAAAATTATTTCGTATCTAAATCAAAAATCTATTTTCCGTATTTATTCAAAAATAATTATTGAAAATAAAAAATCTAAAAGAACTAAAAAAGAATTATTTCGTCTTTGATCGATTCTAAATATACAGAATGTCACTAGATTTAACCCTGGTACAGTTGAGAAAACACACCGTTCTCTCGGAATATCATTTGGTCAGTTGTTTCCGATGATTCACATTGATTTAATGCGAAAGTTAAATTTTGAGTGGATTGAATTGAGAGAGTTGTTTCGTCTCATATATTGATTATCGTTTGATTTTCTAATGTTAATCTTCAAACATGTCTGTTATCTTGTAAAATACGGAAGGATATCTGTCAATGGTTGATTAATGAAAATGGAATTGATCATTATAAGTTTGTCTGAATGTAATTTTGAAATTACAGGTAGTCGTCGACTTACGACCATTCGACTTTACGACCACAATCGCTAGCCGCGGCGTACGACAGTGCATACCAGGTTCCGGTAGCACTACCATATATGCATGTACCATTTCAGCTGTAATCCCATCTGTTTTAGATATTTTTCATCAAATCCCTCCCAAGATGTCTACCAAGAGGAAGTTGTCTTTGTCTACGCCTGTCTTTATCTACACCAACGGTCAATAAAATGTTTCCTACATGTCTATATATTTGTATATGTTATGTTTTACAATTGGAAAAATGTTTCCTATTGTATTTTTTAAACCTGTATTTTGTAATTTTGTATGTTTTACAAATATTAAACCAGTTTTACGAGTTGCACAGTACTGTACATATAGCCTACTCAACTTACGACCAAATCGTGTTACGACCGGTCTGTCGGAACCAATCGTGGTCGTAAGTCGACGATTACCTGTAAATAAAATAATTTATTTTAGTACATTGATTAATTGATAAATTAAATTTTATCATATAAAGTCACTTGTGTTTCCTCAATCAATATATATCATTAAATACATAAGAATATTATATAATTAATACTCAGATAATACCAAAAATAAATTTTTTATTAAAAATTAAATTTACAAATAAAATAATGACAGTTAAAAAAATAAAAAGAAAAGACAATTAAATCAGATTTTATTTGTGATATCATTTTTTAAAATTGTGGAAAACCTATAAATACTTGTATTGGTAAACAGATAAGCTGTCCCTGTGGAATCTGTACAAATCTTTTCGAAGTTTGGTTCATAGATTGTTGGAACTTGAACAACGTCTGGGAAATGATTCGCATTATCCCAGGATAAACAAAATAATGCTTTTGAATTTCCATCAATGGATAAAAGATATTTATCGTTAAGTTTACATAAGTTTTGTGGATGAAAGTTTCCCGAACTCCAAGCTGATGTATTAACTCTTCTCATAAAATTGTCCATCGACTCATTTTTATCTCGAATGACATTGGAATTGAAACTTATAAGTCTTGGTTCAGGATCTCCTGATTCTTCTTTGTAAGCCATAATCCACGACCTATTTGCTATTCCCGAACAAATTATTTGATTAGGAACATAACGACTGGTTGAAGAGGAAAAGTTGAATTTATAAAGAAAATGACAAAAATCATGAGACAATTTCGATACATGACAAATATTTTCGTTTTTTGAACTGGAAATGACTACCAAAGATTCGTCGGAATCAAAATCAAAATCATAAAATCTAGGAAAACTATACTTTTTGGTTTTAATCAACAAGTTTAATTTGCTATCATATTTTAAAAGAAGGAAAAGCTTTTCCATTTCCTCTTTTTTTGGGTAGTAATATGCGGATAGATATATATTTCCATTTTGATCCGATTTGATTTGAAGAGGAAAAAGTAATAAGTCTTTGAATGTTGGATTCCAAATTTTTTCAATCTCCATTTCTTTCTTGTTTTCATTATATGTTAGAATGTGAATGTCGTTATTATTCTCCCATCCTATGTAAATTTTGTTATCAATTATTGAGCAGCATTTTATAGAATCGGAGTGAGATATTAAGTTCGAGAAATGACCAACAAGATCCACTGAGTAAAAGAGGTTACCATTTCCCTGGTCAAGGATTTTCTTGGGTTGGTTGGTTTCAGTCGCTTCGATTTCCTTCATTTCCATCCTATTCTCCTTATTTCCTTCAAGTTGATTTAGAGGTTTCTTGATGTTTATAAATTGACTCAACCTTTGAAAAAAAGTGGTTTTTGAAGAATTTCCGGAGGAATCTGGTTTTTTTGATCTCAACTTTACAGTTGATACAGGATTCTGAGAAGTCATCTATTTTGTTTTGGCTTGGACACTTAAATTATAAATATTTTGCAATTTAATTTTCCTTTATATGCAAGCTTAATGTTCAGAAGTATGTGTGATATTTGGAAAAAGATTGGTCGCACAAAATGATTGCATCATTTGATAATTATAAATGACGTAACGATGCAAGCTATTACTAATTACGCATAATTCTACAGGAAGTAAACACAATAATCATAAGCCAATAACTTACATCTTTTTTGCTGTATGATTCTTTTAAATGTTGCGTGTGTTTATATTTCCGTCAAATAAATTTTATAAATTAACATCAAATAATAAAAAAACTCCAAAAAAATGGAAAAAAATAAATTAAAATAAGAAATTTTTATTATTCATTTTTATGAATTTTTTTGTATGTTTGTACTTCTCAGAGTCTTCTTTTTAATCCATTGACTCCAATTGACTTATTTTAACCTTTTAAAATACAAAATTCATAAGTAGTTTTATATTTTTATGTTAATTGTCCTCTTCTTGTCCGAACTTCTTTTATCAAATCATATCAGGGGTTCGTAATTTTAAGGGTTACTAGATTTTGGTGGGGCATCAGTATCCTCAATTAGAAATTATAAATAAATAATATATTTATAATAATATATTTAATATATTTGAAATAATATATTTTTAGAAAATAAATATTCAGTATTTTGAGGAACAGATTTTTATGTATAAGTACACTTTATATTTGTCATTTGAAATAAAAATTTCCTTTATATATCAGAAACCGCAGGAAAGATCAATGAAAATTAAGAAAACAAAAGAAATAACTTATGGTACTTCTTTTTTAACGTTTTGTTAGAAGAAACGGTTTCAGTTATTATTATTATACTCGCAAACACAATAGAGGTGAAAAAAAGCTTTAAAAATAACAAGAACAAAGGTTTTTGAATTGATTTCATATCCAAACTTTTAATAGGTGTTTTCGATGTTGAAAATTATTGGACATTTTTGTAGAGATGGTGTAGTCCGGGTAAATACACGGGTAGGCTCCGCCCCTGGCACTGAACTGTGAAAAGTTTTGTCGAGCGGAAACCCTACTCAGAGATCTTGTCGGCACCGGGTAGTCGCTTTGGTTCCACAGTCATTCCGTCCCCAATAAGCCAGGCCTGCGGCACTGCAACTTCTTTATGAACAATGCATTTTTCGACCGCAATTCCTTCCTGATCTCTCGTACGTATTTGTGTGTAGCAATTTCATATCGCCCCCTAAAGTCATTTTTGACTATTCTTAGTACAAATACATAGATCCATTGATGTTGAAATATCGATCGAAACATACATAATGTGGTTACAACAGTCGTCAATAATGTCCGATGACGAGATCAGGTGTATCATGGTTGCCGAATTGTATCGAAACTGCTTGTTATTATTGAAAGGTATTTTAATCAGATAAGAATAAGATTCATACGACAACAATTAATGGCAAAGAACAGGGTTTTTTAATTTTTGTCTGTACACATTCAGTTAAACAAAATTAAACGACAACTCAGTCATAAACCCCACATATCTCCATCTCAATATTTATTCGCATACAGGGAACAGACGCGTCTCCTCCGCGCACATCAACGAGTTGTGTGTGCTTCGGAGCGCCATCGGGTTCGAACCAGTAATAGGTAATACCCGACTGGTGGTCTCAGCTTCTGAGGGGTTGATATTATTTTCATGATTATTTGAATAACTCTTTTAATTACATCGAACGAAGAGATCCTCAAGGAAAAAAGCGACGACCGGACCACGTGCCCCTATGTATACTGTGGTTGACCTGCGCCATCTCCAAAAGGTTCTTCGCCGTTCCGGACACTTTCTTCCATTATCATTTATTAATACAATTTTTTGCTCTCGAGTTCATTTTGAACCACTGTAAATCAAGAAATCTCTAACTCTGATATATGTTGAAAATTGCTTCATACGATCGTACCTTTTTATTGCTTAGAATATTAAATTCATCAAGAGAAAACTTTAGATAAATTATTCCACTCACTGGAAGTGGTTTACAAACTTAAAATAAATCAAATTAAACTTCAACATTAAAATTAAACTTAGTCTCAGATAATGAGAATTCATAAGTGAGATGGTACATGAAAATGAAACTATTTATTTTGCATAACCTTGAATCATGTTTGATTTATTATTGTTTAACAGGGTTTTTACTTCTTGTTTCTTTTCATTTAACATAAAGTTCATAGACTCACTCATGCTTACGGCAAGCAGACAAAATGCGCATTCATGAAATTCAAATATTTTCTATTTAAATTGATTCAATAAATAAAGGTTAGATACCCTTGTAAATCACAAGCTGCAATAATTTAATTCATGGTTCGACGTCTTAGTCTAAAGAAATTTCACTCCATATAAATGTCTTTATTTAGACGGATAGGGAATTCACCCTTTGTCAGTTATTAATATCGATTTTTGTTTCGAATTCATTTAAAACTTTTACTCATCCTCTTGAGTCCTAAAATATTTTAATTCTTTAAAATTGATTGGAAGAGAACATCATTTTGTAAACTATAAAGCTGAAAATATGAGAGAACTATATTAAGACATGCCGATCCATCTCGTTTTGATATTTACATCGCCATCATCTATTATGATCAACCTCACTCTCTCATCCAACCACCGAATCCTAGTCCACCGTCAAATAGCTATATCAAATATTATTTATAGCTCCTTCATTATAATTAGATTTTATTTACAACTCTACATTTACCCCTTTATTGAACTACTACCCGTCATTTCGACTTACAAAACCACGATCGAATCTAGGATGTAAACAAATAGACTAATAACTTCTTGATTTACACACTTTTAACCCTTTTCAACTCATCAACTTGACAGCTCCGTCGTCAGCTTTACACTGGTTACTATAGCATAATTGGAAACAACTAAAATGATTAAATTAAGGTGATTAATAGTGAATTAGATTAACAGAAATAATTAAGGGAACACCACTGTACACATCTAAGATGTTTTTATTATTGTATATCGATATTATATTCTAATTATAATATTATTTACAAAGCTATAGTAGGGGAAAAATTCGGGTTCTCCCTCACCCCCCCCCGGGGGGGGGTGAGGGAGAACCCTCATTTTCCCCATGGTTACGTAACCAGTTACCACGCGGGGTTTCCATGGCAACGGTCGCGATCACCTTAGCAAC
>MQRK01061664.1:0-10368 GCA_001938485.1 Girardia tigrina
CATAAGATTTCAAATAATATCTAACACTAATGCATTTAAACTTATATACATATCAAAGTAGATAAACAAAGTATAAAGCTCAAAAACCGCCATTATTTTTCGACAAACCTAATATTATGAAATTGGTCGAACAACCATATATTATTATTTTATTCTGGTAAAGTTCGGACGTATTTGACGAACCTGTTTTGAAATCCGAACTCAACATCGAGATTTGACATGATTTCAAATTTTTTTTCCAATACAAATTACCTCTAATGGTTACGATAAAATGGTTACCTTTTTGTTAGAGAACAGAAATGTTTTAATATTTTTATTTGGAAATCCGATCAGTTTTTTTAAATGCGCTGTCGCACAAGAACCCACACAAATGAACGGCGTCGAAATATTTAGGGGGGAGAAGTAAATTCCGGCCAAAGATCTTTTCTCTATCGTTTATCAATTAATACAAGCTTAGAAGAGACTCAGTCGGTCGATGTGACGATTACCAGCATCGGAGGCAGTTCCGTCGTCACCAATCACTTCAATAAACCAACGGTAATTTTTATAAGTTAATGTCATTTTGGTTCCAGTTTTATTGCAAATAAATTTGGCCCTTATCCTCCATTTGTCATGCCCTAATTATTAAATGATTTTTCATTATTATTTGTCGAAAATATTCTATGGGAATATATTTATAATAGTTTACATTAATATAGTAACTTTGATATAACGACATTATGATAACTAGTAAAGGATATCGCTAAATAGTATCACTAAACGTGGCACGAGGTTGGTGTCATTATTTAACTTCTCCATTAAAATCCTTACTCAAATAATGCTACATGGAAACACTTATCGGAAAACCTCCATCATTGAAAATGCAGCTGGTCTAGAGGGAAGAAAACCAGCCTTAAATCTATGGAACAAGTTTTACATGAGGAAATCATAGATGTCGAATTACGAAAGATGAAAGTTACTCGAGGATATATTCATGAAAGAATTAAATATTAAAAAAATATAAAAAAATAATTAAATATTACATGAAATATTTGCAATAGCGTTTTGTGAATGTAAATATTCACAACACTTTGATCATCGATGAAACAGTTGTGTTTTTGAGGAGGCCAGAATAAATAGTGTCGACCTACCCGGCACAGGTCATGCCAGCAGGAAATCATCTGGATTTATAGCAGTGCGAGTTAAAGTGATACTTTCTGTTTTAATGTTTATTAAAAAGGCAATACCAACACAAAGGTTAATGCTTTTAATCTTGGGTGAACCGAGAATTAATCATAAAATATATAGACTAAATGTTTCATCTAATTGACATACACCGTTTCTCACTTCATTTTGAATGATTACAATTCGATTTTGAATTAAACAAATTATTTATAATTTTTTCCAATTCAATTTTGAATTCTTATAAGTCAATTTTGAATTAAATTATGATTATATAAAAAGTTGTTCGAAATTCCAACTGTCAGAATGAAAATGAACTTTTTGAGGCGATACAAAATGCGCAGCGACAGATTACACCCGAAAACTGTAATAATTTTTATTTTCGTATGCATGCGTTTATTGTTAGGTGTCGACAACGAAATGATTAACGATTATTAAATCAAGTCTTTTAATGTCACTTAGTTTTTTTTTAAAAATATGTATTTTTTTAAATTTTAATAACAATACTCATCCATTCAAAAATATATTTAAAGACAATATATTTTGACCAATCTACCGTCATCTTCAGGTCACTAGTTAATAATCAATTCACCTGTATATAAATACAAAAACGATGATTATGTAATCGATTGCGTGAAATCATGCTAATCAAAAATTCTCAATAAGCTGGTTGAGACTGCCAATTGAACATTTATTTTAGGGCAACGTGACCTAATTAACAATGCTCCACACGACACTCTCCCAATAACTGTCAAAATGCTTACACAGAATTTTGAAATTATCAAAATTAACATCACATTTACATTTTTTCCTATGTTCTGCTATATTACTCTCACTCTCTTTTCGACCATGTTCTTGAATTCGTGTACAGAGATGACGGGCAGTCTCTCCAATGTATGTGGCATCGCACCCATTACATTTATATTCATAAACAGTATCAGAACAAAGTGTTAAAGGTGTAATAGATTTATTTCAATCGGTAGTCTCAACCAGCTTATTGAGAATTTTTGATTAGCATGATTTCATGTAATCGATTACATAATCATCATTTTTGTATTTATATACAGGTGAATTGATTATTAATTAGTGACCTGAAGATGACGGTAGATCCGTCGAAATATATTGTCTTTAAATATATTTTTAAATGGATAAGTTTGGTTATTAAAAGAAGATTTTCATCCGGACTTCGTTTTGTAAATTTTATTTCTTATTTTAATCACAGCCATTTAAAATTAAAAAAATACATATATTTTTAGAAAAAACTAAGTAACATTAACAGTAGTTGTAAGTAATTGTAATTGTATAGTTTGAGATGCTTGCAGAGTTTACATAGTCCAATATGTTAACGACCATTGTGATAGACAATAAATGGAGATGCTCGTCATCCCTGGTGGTTATAGATCATATATGTTAGCAGGAGATAAAGGAATCTTAACTGAAAGATTTAAAATTTTTGTATATTAATGAATGGAGAAACTCTGAATCTCTTGGATATACTTAAAGTAGCAATCCAAGACCTCCAGGACAATCTTTGGTTAATGTTTGGCTATACGTGTCTAGGAGTGACATTGAGACAGAAACCTTACAAAAATCAACTATATCATCTGGCTTTAGTTCAAACAATAAAAATTGGCTTATAGATAAACATGGCGCGTATGTTAGCAGATTCTTTGAGGCATGGTAAACTTCCGATCGAGATCAACAACTCAATAACAAGTCTATTTTCGATGATCAGGACACCGAACAATTAGATGACGATGAATAATTTTTCTGAATTAAGTTTTTGTTTTTAAGTTAAGCACCGAATAATACCAATGTCCAAATAATATCACAAAATCTCAAAACTTTTACTGTTTCTATTAAAATAGTATCAGTGCTACTATTTTGCGATATCCGTAAATAAAATCATAGTGTACACAGTTACTTGCCAAACTTATTTCTTGTTAGAACTGGGACAATAAGAAACTATCATTTCCTTTTTTTAATTGATGATATATAAAGTCCAAAATAAATGAATCAACATCGATGGATGAATTGGAGATTGCGATAAAAGAATGTAAACAGAACATCCTCAGCGTGATGGACAATGAGGAATTAAAGAATCAGTTTATAATTGAACTCGTTGAGTTGAATAAGGCCATCCACACAAAGAAAGAATTAAACAAGATTCAGTCCATCCGACAATCTTCTCCCATAATATTTGAACGTGGGTCGACAGAGAAAGAAGAGTGCGTGTTAATAATAGCGGGGCACCGTCTCGAGCGTTGTCGCAGTGGAATTCGTCAAAAGAAACAGTGTGAAGTTTGCCGGGGGTCGATTCACACGGCCGTGGTGGCGTATCGATGCGCGGCTTGTCCCTTGCGCGTTCATCAAGGTAGTCTATGTGTCGGTCGGCTCAGTAGAGCTTGTCCAGCCTCCAATCTCGGCCACCCGTGTACGTTTTTTTATTTATAATTTTATAATAAATTATAAAATTAATGAATGTTATTACATTATAAAAAAGTAAAATTTAATTATATTAGAGTAAATAAACTAAATGTAAAATAAATATATTTTTAAAATAATGGATAACTCCTAAAAATTCCCTTGATAATAGAACTCACACATTTGTAACAACATTTATTGCAATCACAATTTGGATCATCTTTACGACAATCCGTAATATAGCTGTCACTTAAATTCATCACTCAATGTTTAATACTTCTCATTACACTCTGAACTAACTTGAAAAAATTATTTTATTTAAAATATTTGAATAATATAGTTTTTTCGATTTACAAAAAACTATATTATTCAAACAAATTAGATGATCCAATTAATTATACTTCTCCATGATCTCCACATCAAATCACATAATCGTCCAGATACTGAGGGGGTTTCCGTACCCGCACCGGTGGTTCAGCGGAATCTGTAGCTACCTATTGCGTTGTCGGTCCACTCATTTCGTCTTCACTGTCTGAAATGCGATCATCGGAATCCACTAACATCAGTTGTCGATTGTCCACTGCTCTCCTGATGTGGGATATATGTCTCGTGATTCCATCGTCGTCCAGCTCCACCCCAACTGCAGACTTCAACGATGTAATTACATTCGGCCCACTCATTCATCGCATTTCCCGCCGACTCTCAAATAAACATTCTCACCAATGCTGAACGGGTTTTTCTCCGTAGCTCCATACTTATCATTCGAGATGCATTCTGAGATGAATTTGCATTGAACCTGACGCTCATCTCGAATCATTGGCAGTCGAGACTTGGCATGGAACATCAATTCATAGGGCCCCGCATCCCGGTGACCCGTCGTACTGTTGTACCAAAACACACATTCGCTGATCTACTTTGCAGATCTCGCCGCCATTGTCTTAATGGTGCAGTGATTTCTCTCGCACATCTCATTCCCTTGATGCCGATAGGCTGCGGTGAACCCTTGCTCGATTCTCCATTTATCTAGCAACCGTCTCACCTGGCCACTTCGGTAGACAGCCGCATTATCGGAAAAGAAACGTTTCGGCGGTCCAAATTCAGAGCACACGCTATCTATATGCCAACCTATTTCCTCTGCGGATTCACTGCGCAACTTTCTCCAAATACAAAATCTTGTTACTGAATCCACTATGGTCAGATACGCGACACCGTTGAAATAAGTCACATCGTTATAAAGTTGGTACCATACCTTGTCAGTTAACAATTTTCCATGTCGATACTCAATTCGTGGGGCTGGACAGATCTTTGAACACTCAACACACTGCTTGGTAACTTCCTTAACTTGATCCGACTTTATTGCATTAGACCCATATTTTTCCCTCAACAGTTCACTCGTTCTGTCGACTCCAAAGTGACAGATTTCATGAATTTTCTTGATTTCATCAGCACTTGGATACTGATTTACTTCAATGGCGTTTACTTCCACTTTCCTGTTTAACCATTGTTTTGGAACCCTGGTCAAACAATCTGCCATATTCAATTGAGATTTCACCAATTCCTGTTCCACTTCCAGTTTTTCTTGATCTTTCAACTCTCTCATGATATCGAGTCTTCGCCGTACCAAATGTTCAGATAAGGCGTGGGTTATTTAGTTGTATGTATTCTTGAATACTGCCATGAGTCATCCATACATTGTTGCTGAGTCCGTCATCAGCTTGAACTTATGAAAGCCTGACATCTTTGTCTAAGCCAATCCGTTCTATGGGTTTAGACTCCAACCCAAACCGGTGAAAAATTCCTACTACATCCTCTGCATTACAAGAACTTTCCGCAATGAACACGTCATCAATATACACAGAAGCAGTTATCGTCTGCTCTTCCTTGATAATCGTTTCAACTATTCTTGACATGACTTTTGACGCAATGGATAGACTGGGGCCTACTGGATAAACTCTAACCTTGTCATCACATACACTTCGCCATTCCACATAACAGTTTGATATTTCCACAAATTTGGAGCCACCCTTACTTGTAGGTAAGCCTTTTTTAAATCCATTATAGCGCATTTGGGTTCCAATTTTCTTCACTCCCGTAATCGTGACTGGCAACTGGCATAACTGCTGCCCGGATAGCTATGAATTTGTTCGTTCAGTAACCTGTAATCTAATATCTGTCGTATTCGTGTCGTTTTGCCTTTGACTTGCCGCACTCCCATCAACGGTATCATGTTACGAATCTTTCTGTCTCGCTTTTCATCAGAACACCTTAATTTACCCACTCATTCACTTCATCTTGAAATGGCTCTTTATCATCATTGGGAATATCATAATTGACATATGAGGTTCTCCCAAACGGATGATCATCGAAAAATCTTCATCGTGTGCTCCAATACCTTCTGTCAAATTGAGCTTCAAAATCATCCTCTTTTATCTGCAAATGTCTTCGACTTTTCACTCCAGTTGCTGCAGTAAAAGCTTCCAATTTTGCTCCATTACTGCCAAATTTTATACAAACATCATCACCGTCTACCCGTATTGTCAGTCCATGTTTGAGAATAACATCTTTTCCCATTTTGATGTCGACACCTGCAGGCAGTCTTTCAACCACAATTGCTCGAACAGGCCCCAGGTTCATATCACCAAATAGAATTTCATATAGATGCACTTTACCCAGGATATTTACCTGACTACCGTCGACCGCTACCAGGTTCATGTTTCTAACTCCTTCGGTTCTTGACTTTGTGCAACTTCTTCTAATAAGAGTGGCACTACTCCCCGTATCGATCATCACCTTCATCATTTCCCCGTCGATTAGCGCTTGACGAATCAATAAATTCGGAATAACAGCTGAACATGAATAAATTAATGGCGATTGCGAATTTTTGAGGCTTTCTATGGATTCTAAAAATATCTTTCAAACTACACTCTCTACAGCTTAATTAAGTGTTTTTAAATAACACAATGATGAATTGTCGATTACATAATCATTAACTTCAATATGTAAGTAGCATTCTTTTTAATGATGACGGTCAATCCATCGAAAGTAGTAAACATTAAAATAAAAAATTTTAATTGGCTTAATTGTTTTTAATTAAATATTATAATAAAAATTTAGAAAAACAAAAATAATTATTATAAAATTAATTAAAATATTAAATTAATAGTTCTATTTTTATCTGAGAAATAAATTATTTTTCTTAGCATTGTTCTCATCACAAATTGTCTCTGGTCGAAAATATTCCTCTGCAAGCAATGGATTAAATATAGACATTGAAAACTTTCCGCTAGTGGGAAGTTTATTATCTCAAAACTTCTTGTGCGCCGAGTGTAATTGTCCCATTTCTCCACTGGATTATAAGAATTCCGCCATTCCTCCAAGATATCCTTCTATTTTTTGCAATTATAATCGTAAATTTTATTGTCCATCTTGTCACTGGGGAAACAAATTTTGGATTCCGTCAGTTTATTTTATGTTGAACACTTGGAAAATGTTGTCGGTAATTTTAATCTTTTAATGTTTTTTTATTATTTATTATTATTTTGAATAATAACAATAAAACTAGTTATAATAACTATTTCAATCGACAAATAAACGAAAACTGAATTTTAGACTTAATATACAATTAAAATTTGATGTAATTTATTTTGGTAAAAAAGTGAACATTCATTCAAAGAGGGTAAATGGACCACGCGGCACTGAATAACTAGGCACTATACGTTTTTACATTGGGAAAGTTAGGGGTTAGTGTTAGGATTAAGGGTTATGGTTTAGGTTCAGGGTTAGTTTGGACCCTTACCATAAATCTAAACTTCAAAAATATTAAATATCCAGGTGACGAATTGCCCTTACACAGAGTTTTCCTGGTTATGAGTTTTCTTGACCTTGGTCGTCCTATACCCTTAATAGCACAACAAATAATTATAATTTTATGGCGATTAAATTTACTTTATATTTTCTGTATTATTTTATTTTATATTTTTTAGATAATTACTGAGTTTTCCCAAAATGTATTAAAATTTATTCATCTACATACTTGTATTTTAAAATGCTCGAAATTACATTTAAACAATATAAACACCAAATTAGGAATAAATATATAATTAAGAGGAACGATTTATTTTATAAGAATAAAATGAATTGTTTTACCAATAAAAATTCAGGGACAAATTATTAAATAAATTCATATCTAGCTAGGGAACATATTTTGTAATCAACGCAAAATTGAAACAATTGGTCTTAAGAAAATTATACTTAAAGTGATAATTTGGAAGATTCTGTCCTGGAAAGTCGGAGTACATGACTGTCTTAATGAATTTCAATTGACCTCTTCATTGGGGGGTGGAACTGGATCGGGAATGGGATCACCGCCCAAAATACAGATGAAAGAAGAGGATAGGAATGATTTATGAACGATGTTATGTAAAGAGAACTAATGTCAATAAGGGAGAAATATGAGCAGATATTAAAAAGTACATCAGCTATTTTGTAAATTGGATTTTCAATAATATCCAAATGACACTTTGTGATATTTTACTTAGAAGGATAAAGATGTTCGTGACGTTTATCGGAATCAGTTCTGTCATCCAGGAAATGTTGAAGCGGGTAAAAGAGCAGTTCACAGCTATGTTCCAACTAATAGCTTTCTTATTTTGTACATTGGCAAAAGAATGGATGAGATACATTTTGGATTGCTTCCGAGAATTTTAATCCTACTTAGTCAGGGTAAAAGGGACCGGAGGTTCTAGATTGAGATAAATGAAAAAAGGTTTTTAAAAAAATAAAATTTAATTGAAATTAGAAAAATTATTTTTTGTTTATAAAAGTTAATTTTTTTTGTAAACTATTGAAAATTTTTTTCTAATAATTATTATTGACTTTTGAAATATTGTTTAACTACGTCGTTGCGTTGTGATAAAATTCTAATTGAAACTATTTTTAATTAAAATCATAATTAATTTGGCCACGTTTTTAAATTAGATTTATCGATTGAATTTTGATTTCATTTCACTTTGAATTTAATTCAAAACATTAATTCTTAAAAAAACATAATTAATAGTTAAGAAAAAGAAGATATATTCGAATATATTAAGCATTGTCCATATTGTCCTTTGTGTCAGTGTTTGATTCTAGAAACATGATTTAATAAAATTAGCTTTAGGCCAGGTTTCATGTTGCAGAAAGCGATTTACAAAAAAACAAACTATTTTCATCAAAGTAAAGAAATCGAAGCAACTAATGGCTTCGATGTGTCGTCAACAGAGAAATTGTGTTTTCTTGAGAGTACCGCTAAACTTAATCTGTTTCTCTTCTGCAAAAAGAAAGTCTCGAGGGACACTTAACAATCTTATCAATAAAATAGTTTCAGAAATGAAATATTTTTGCTGTGCTTTTCTCAAATCAAAGTCGATCAAGGGAAAAAGTTAATATTGAATACATAAAATTTGATTCCAATTGAGTATGACTCGATCTCAAAGGGGGACGCACCCCTATCGACTCGGGCGCACCCGAACCCCTACCATAACTAGATTCTTCCAAGGTATTTCCATCAAATGAATCATGTTTAATATCATAACAAATCACCTTTGTTTGTTTTATAGCGATTAGGCAGCTGATGTTTGTCTAACGGTTGGCTTTGACCATTTTAAATTCAATAGGGAATATCTATAAATTCGTGACAGATGCATATTTTCGCCAGTTTTGTCCAAATATACCAAATTATCATCATTAGGATGTTCTTATTCTCGTGCATTTAATTAGTGTATTTCAATATTCCTAACCTGAACTAGACGTTCTTGTGTTCTCCATTTCCTCCAATTTCGTAATGTGGCTAGCAGTATTGTTTTCATTAGTTAACTGTGCTACATGTTCCATTTGAGTACATGAAGAACCTCAGAGTCAATCATATTAACTGATATCTTTTGCAAATAATTATAAACTGTCTGTTTTAGGCTTTATCACAATCTTCATCGATTTCGTCGATGGGAGCATTTTTGTCAAAGGATTTGGAGATTATTCTTTACCTTTTTCTGGACAAATTTGAAGCATTTCTGTATGCATTAAGGTTTTTATTAAAATGATAATAATTATTTTGATGTGATACTTTATTATTAAATTTTATTTTTTTATTTGTAAATATATTTACGAAAAAAATTAAATTAAAATCCATATACCCTTTAAAATTAAGTGTAACTTATAATATTTTATTTTATATTTTACATTTCATTTTTATTCTTATTGCTAAGAGAACTCACATATTTGGTAGAATATTTATTGCAGTCACAATTTGGATCATCGTTATGACAATACCAAATAATGCCTTCGCTTAAATTCATCACTAATTGTTTAATACTTATCATCCAAAATCTGAAATACCTTGAAAAGAATTATTTTATTTAAAATATTTACTTTAAATTTTTTTGGTTAAAATAAAATTACTTTTTATTATCATTTAAAAATATAAAATAAACACTTTAAGCGAATTATGTTGCAAATCAGCCCATCAAATGAATTTAAAGTCATGATAAACTGACCTGAAATGCAACATAACAATATGAAAGTCCATTTAAGAATATAATTATTATGAAAAAATATTTTGTACCCCGATATACACTAATTTACACACAGACACATGCATACACATCAAAAATATACCGTATTTTGGACCATTTAACTAACGGATAACATCAAATAGTAGGTGGACATGAAATAGTAGGTGTAATGAAGTTTTCAAAAAATTTTCCACCTACTATTAAAATAGTAGGTGGAATCAAATAGTAGGTGTAT